>CAUYPK010104354.1:0-57189 GCA_963574355.1 Loris lydekkerianus | reverse complement strand
CAGAGGTCCCTCCTCAGAAGCAGCATAACAAAATCCAAACTTGGCAAAGAGCCACAGTATACAAAATAATGATAAGAGGCAAAGAGCCGAAATTCATTTTGGCTAGGAGCCGCATGCGGCTCTAGCCGCGTGTTCGCCACCCCTGACCTAGATAATCGATAATTATTCTTACTACACTTTGTGTAAATAATCAGACCCAGTATACTGAAAGTATAGTTTATTTTAACAACTAAGTTAATTCTATAATTTGTCTTTAGTAAAGAGAGAAATAGTTCAAAGAAAAAAGAGACTGTGACCCACTTATATTAAATCCCAGTCTTATGTGCAATGTCAGCTCATAAAATGAAACATTTTACTAAACTGATCTATTAAATTAAAACTAAAAACTGGCAAACTGGGTAAGCCTCCTGACTTTTGCCCTTCTTAGTGCCCTCAGTACCCCCTAAGTGGAAGATCTCGCCCCCTTCCCTGGTTCCCCATTTGGATAAAGATTGGCTGAACTAAATACTCTCTCTCTCCTCAAGTCTTTACAGGCTTTGCATATTTCCTCCCAACAGGCTCATACAGCAGTACAAGTGGTGCCCCATAACTCTGCAAAGAAACCTCCAATGGCTGAACAGATCTGCAACCCACCTGGGGACCTGGTATGGATTAAGAAACAACAGCCGGGGACCCTGTAAGCCCAGTGAATTGAACCCTTGCCTGTGATCCTCATCACTCTGACTGTAGTTAAGGTGGCCAGGAAAACCTCTTAGATTCATCTCTCCCAGGTTAAAGCTGCAAAACCACCCCTGTGGAGAAAATGGAAGGTGCAGTGGATGAACAATCCCTTAAAGATAAGAATCTCCTGAGACTATGTCTCTTAATCCTATTGTCCACAAGGGAAGGGAACGTCACTAGTGACCCCCATAAGCCTATTGACTATACTGGGAATTTAACCCGAACAATGGATAGGGGCCTAATAAGCAGGGTCCATTCAGGCAATCAGCCCACCTTTACTTTTGATTTATGTAACTTATTCCCACCTAATTGAAACTGCTCTCTAGCAGATGCCTGTAATACCTGGAGAACTTCTTACTAAGGATGTGACTCCCTTAAATGTGAGGAAAAATTCAAACTGCTAAGCAAACAAATTAACTGTGATCCGAAGAACCCAGAAAATTCAGTTTCCCGATTAGAGACCTCTCTAAACTCTTTAGCAGAAATAGTCCTTCAGAACTGTAAGAAACTTAATCTACTGTTATTAAAACAAAGGGAATTATGTATAACTCTATAAGAGATGTGCAGCTTCTATACTAACAATTCTGAAACTATTACAAACAGCCTATGTTAAGAAAGAGGCTCAGAGATGGGGAAAAGGCTAAAACCAGTCAGAAACTTAATTTGAAAACTAATTCAATTAGTCCCCTTGACTGACCACTCTCTTATTAGTCCTTGCAGAGCCCCTCCACCTGCTCCTTTTAGAACTGTTAGTAGGACCATACTCTGGTTATTAATACTCTAACTACTTACATCCAAAAAGGGTACAAGTGATAAAACCATGGTCCTAAGAACACATTACCAACATATCTGTCTGGATGAGGATAGAACAATGATTTGTTTCCCTGAACTAGAATGGGGAATGAAATGGCCACTGTGGCCCTGCACTACCCTGTTAGACAAGGGGTGGAAGATGGAGGGAAGAATAAGGAATGAAGGGTTTGTATCATGACCCTGAAAAGGCAACGCCACACCCTTTGACCATAGGTGAGAGATGAAGGGAAGAATGGAGAGATGGGATAAGAACTTCCTGAGCTTGTGTTGTGAAAAAGTTGTTTACTTATCTGCTAACCAAACATACAAAGTCTGCTTCTCTAAAGGTTGGTTACGATCACCCAGGAAGCTTATTTTATAAAAATAAACTTATTTTTTTTTTCAATTTCTTTTATTTATTTATTTATTTTTATTTTAGTAAATCATAGCGGTGTACATTGATATGATCATGGGGCATCACACACTAGTTTCACAGACTGGTTGACACATTTACATCACACTGGTTAACCTGGCCTTCCTGGCAATTTCACAGTTATTGTGTTAAGACATTTACATTCCACATTTACTAAGTTTCACATATACCCTTGTAAGATGCACCGAAACAGCTGCCTAACCACTAACTGCCATATCAGCTTCTGTTTAACTGACCCGTTAAAACCAGCTGCCCACTTGCCTGAATCAGCTCACCTAGCTCACCCTATATATTCCTTGAAAACGTTTAAGTCGGGGCTGTTCTCTTGGTTTTTCTGAGACTGTAGAGACAGCCGCTGGCCAGCTAATAAAGATTCCATTTGGACACGTTTAAATTGACCGTGTGGTCCTTTCTCACCCACAATAATTCATTCAGAGTAAATTAGAAGGAAAGGCATTATATAACATCGAGGCCAAAGCTCTGTCCTTTAAAGGTACTCATTAAGTAAGGAATTAGTACTATTGGAAATTCTCTCTGTTCATCAATTTCTCTCAGAAGATTTCCAACAATACTTGATAATAAATTATCTTCATTCTTTATAACAAGCCAGGAATACTGATCTATGACATGAAAAAGCAATGTGAAAAACAAATTTTTATTATCTTATAATCAACATTAAGAGCCAGATGTGGATAAAACTTACTCTTGAGACTAAAGGATGAGAAGCCAGAACTGAATGAAAGACCAGATGTAGGCTTGGTACCCACAGCACAGTGGTTATGGCACCAGCCACGTACACCAAGGCTGGAGGGTTCAAACCTGGCCAGGGACAGCTAAACAACAATGACAACTGTAGCAAAAAGTAGCCAGGTGTTGTGGCAGGTGCCTGTGGTCCCAGCTACTTGGGAGGCTGAGGCAAGAGAATCGCTTAAGCCCAAGAGTTTGAGGTTGCTGTGAGCTGTGATGCCACAGTACTCTACCGAGGGTGACATAGTAGAACTCTGTCTAAAAAGGAAAAAAAAAAAAAAAAGAAAAGAAAAGAAAAGAAAAGAAAAGAAAAGACCAGATGGAGAGGGATAAATGTGGCAGGATGTCACACTCTAGTTATTGTGTCACCAAAATATAAATAAATGTCTAAAGAGGGGACTTGATTTAAACTGCCATTTACATAGATCTCTTAGGTTGGAAAAAGGTGCTGAGAGACATGAGGCCAAAGCCAAACTGGTAACTAACCTGAAGATAAGAAACAACCCGAAGAATAAGCAAAAAGAAGTATTTTTCTCCATGTACATGGGCTCTTACCCAGAATAGAAGAATTTCCTATTTTTTGCAGTATTTCCTCAAATACATTTAAAAGTTAAGCTTCTGAAAGGCTACTAATAAAGGAAATGAACTTACACAGGAAAAATGTTGCATGTCCTCTAAGCATTGCCTTCTTGATGTCCATGATGATCAGCAGAAATCTCTGGGCCTTGCCTCCTGAGCTTCTCCTCTCTGTTATGAAACTGCCCTGCACTCAAGCATTCTGAAATAAACAGATGCATAACAGCTTTGAGGACTTTTATAATTCTTCTGCCCCTATGGTTCTGGCTGTCTGTTGCAAGACTGCAATCTAAGTGGACTGGGCTACCGACATCTTCACCTCCAACATCTGTCAGCACATACCTGATGAATAATACTCATCTGTGGATTACTTCTTCCCATTCCAGAACTGCCATCTGGTCTTTCTGTGACCAGATGGAAGATCCTTGAAAGTTTGAAACTGGAGAGGGATGTGTAAACAAGAGGGGAGAAATGAAAATGTTGAACCACCTGCAGCAATGAAGTGTCACTGGATCAATTTTTCCCTTTGGCAGGGGAATTCTTCAGAGAGCCTTATTTGCTTTGTACTAACCAAGGGTGGAAAAAACATGACTGTTCGTTGAGCCAGTACAGCCCCAAGAAATGCTTATAATTTTTTTTCTTTTAGAGTCCCAACTCTTTCCATCAGCAGTTGAAATTGTAGTCTCTACCCACCATATTACAACAATTTTTTAATAAAAAATCTTGTTGACATTTGATGATATTGTGTGGCCAGATTCCCTTCCTTCAAGGAATTGCTGCTTCGCTCAGACTCCATGTGGTTCCAATGGCCAAGGACAATATTTTGTCAGTTTTGTCATAGCAAGGCATAAGCCAGGCTAGTTAGTGCCCTTACCTAATACCTGATAGAGAGATGTTGTACGGCAGTCCTATTCTTTCTTCTGTACTTAGAACTCTTTTTAATTATGCTCACAAAATGGAAGAAAACTCACCAGGAATTAGAAAAAAAAAATGAGGTTAATATATAAGAATTGCTCAAAAAATAATAAGAGTGCTGAAGGCCTCTGAAAATGTTGAGGCCAGATCTACAAAATTGTTACTTTTGACTGTGTTTTTTCTTGTGTCTTTGTGCTATAAAGTAGTTTGAGTTGGAACTTTCACCATCCACATAAAATAGAGTGGCTAATGTATTCAATTGATTTCTAAAAAAATTTCGACTATGAAAGTCCATTCAAGAGTGTCAATGACTTCAGGTGTATAAACAGCATATTATGGTTAGAGAAGAAGGGAAGTGATCAAAGATATATATATATATTTTTTTTTTTTGTATAAAATAACCTTCATCAAGCAAAGCCTACCTCATAGCTATAGATAAAATCTGTTATATGGAGTATACCGGCTTGTTGAAAGTGATATATTTTGAAGTAGGACAGCAGCAAAACCAGGGTCAACTCCAAAGCCTTTCAAGTCTGACTGCTCCTGTCTCTATGATCTGAGTCACTGGACTACAGCATGTTGATTCTGGTCATTGCAACTGTTTTCAACCTGCCTATATTGAAACTGAGCAACTGTGTGGAAATATTTCATAAAGCTCAAAAAGTACATTGAGGAAAAATACCAATTTGCTTATGGCTGCATGTAAGGATTAATTTTTTTTTTTTTTTTTTTGCAGTTTTTGGCCGGGGCTGAGTTTGAACCCACCACCTCTGGCATATGGGGCCAGCGCCCTACCCCTTTGAGCCACAGGCACCGCCCATAAGGATTAATTTTTAAAAGCTAGGCACATCATAATACAGAAAAGGCAAAATCTATTTGGGGGAAATTCCCTTCTTCCTGACCAAAAAAAATAATAATAATTTAGAAGCTGCAAATGCTGGTGTGGATGTGGAGAGAAGGGAACACTTTCACACTGCTGGTGTGGGACTGCAAACTAATATAACCTTTTTGGAAGAAAGTATGGAGAATCCTCAGATAACTCAAATCAGACCTCCAATTTCACCCTGTAATCCTAGGCATCTAGGATTACTAGGCATCTATCCAGAAGAAAAAAAAAAATCCTTTTATCATAAGGACATTTACACTAGACTGCTTATTGCAGCTCAGTTTATAATTGCCAAAATGTGGAAACAGCCTAAATTCCCACCAACTCAGGAATGGATTGAACAGCTGTGGTGTATGTATATCATGGAATACTATTTAGCCATTAAAAAAGATGGAGACTTTACATCTTCTGTATTAACCTAAAAACCTAATATAAAGGCAGTAGATGGGTTAATCAAGGGGTGGGGTAGGGGAATAAGCACGGAGAGGGGAGGAGGGAAGGAGATGAGGGTCACAATGTATGGCAATTACAAGAGGGACTTTTACAAATGTCATCAGTGTAGCCTAATTATTTGTACCCTCAAAGACCCTCAAACAATAAAAAATAATTTAAAAAAATAAATAAATAAAATTTAATGTTAGAGGATTACCATCTAAGATGCGCTATTGGCTTCCTAGTAGGTTGCTTAATGTTCTGTATGAAAAACTAGAGCTATCCTGTATTTCTTGAGTTTTAGTTTAACTTCTGATTTTTTTAGATGATTTCCTAAGTTTATTTAAGCATTCCAATTTTGGAGGCAAGTTAAAGAATATAAATGCCAAAAACAGTATTTCCTTTTTATCTCAAGTTGAGATACAGCAAGCATGAGATTCAAATGATATTCCATTTCATTAAAATATTCATAATGCTTTATAAAAATTAAATTTATCTTTGTTATTTGTATCGTTTTGATAGATTTACTAATTTATAAATGAAAATATTCTATTACAAATATTTTGTCACAATTCTTTTTTAGGTATACATATGCATTTATTTATTCAGTTCAGCATCTGTTCTTCCTAGAAGGTGCACAAAATGCAGATATAAATATATATAGTATTATCAACTGGTTTAGGTATCTCTGTGTTTTGAAAATTCACTAAAGCTCCTAACTGGTAGAGAATTTATGACATGGATAACATCTGTACTTATTCATGAGCAGAAAAAAAAATGACAAGGTATACCTGCTGAATTAAAGATTTTCCTCAAATATATCACATAGCTAAAATCCCTGGTAACCTAAAATAAATTGTATTCTTTAAAGTACCTAAATCTCACAAACCTGAGTGAATTACAGACTTTCTGAACCATTTTCTTTGTTGGACTCAGGAAAGGGGGTATTTCATTAAAACAGTGACAAATAAGAGGCCAGGCATAGTGGTTCACACCTGCAATCCTAGCACTCTGGGAGGCCAAGGTGGGTGGATACCCTGAGCTCACAAAAAAACAGTGACAAAAAAAATGAAGCACGGTGCTCCAATTTGATAGACTGTCAAGTATGTTTTAAGAGACACCTTGCATTAATTTATTCATTCATATAATTATTTATTGTGGTTTTTACTCTATTAAAAGCATAAAGAAAATTGCAAGAAAGTGGGTAATTTTCTGAATATTTAAAAGCTGAGTCCATCTGTATAATCTGCACAGATCTAAAAAGCAGAATGTAATAATAACCCCAGAACCATACCTGCCAACCTTTTCTCTTCCAGGTACTACCCTTTCATTTAAGAGTACCCTTATATCTAACATTGCAGATTGAGGTCACTTAATTTTTTTCCTTTCTTTACATAGAATCCCACGGAAGTTTGAACTCTTTTGTATCTGACTTCTTTCATTTACCACTACATTTATAAAGTTCATTCATTTTGTTATGTCCTCAAAGTCAGAGGTTGAGAAATCCTGCTGTTTGCGGTTCTATTGTGTAACTTACTAAATTTATTTGTCCATCCTTCTATTGATATACATGTGAGTAGTTTCCAAGTTGGGGTATCATGAGTGATACTGCTGTGATATTTTATTATGTGTATTTGGGTGTACACATGTATGCATTTCTGTTGTACGTATATTCAGGAAAGAATTGAGGCATCTAACAACATTTATTTATCACGCATTTGTATGTGACAAATACTTATCTAGTTGAATAAATCAGCATTCCAGGTCTTCTCTAACACTGGAATTTTACCTAATGTTTGACTGAATATCTGCAAGGTAAAGAGGACAAAGGGGTGTGGATATGGGTGTTTGTGTGTATACTTGTAAATGAATGAAAGCTAAGAAAGAATTTGGAGAGAACAGAGAAAACAGAAGAAAAATAACAGAATATGTTCTTTTCTAGGCGGGTTTCTGTATAATTTATAAAACAAATTTTAATGAACTTTTTTTTTTTTGAAACAGAGTCTCAAGGTGTTGCCCTGAGTAGAGTGCCATGGAATCAACATAGCTCATAGCAACCTCCAATTCTTGGTCTTGAGTGATCCTCTTGTCTCAGTTTTTTCTATTTTTAAGAGGGAAGGGGTCTCACTTTTGCTTAGGCTGGGTCTTGAAGCTATGAACTCAAGCAATCCACCTGCCTCAGCCTCCCTGAGTGCTAGGATTACAGGCAATAACCACTGTGCCCAGCCAATTTTTAATAAACTTTTAAATATAATTTTAAACATACAGAAAAATTGCAAAGATAGTATAGGGAAGGTATATGTGAATACTTAACACACTGTTGACCAGCAATTCTATGCAGAAACTATCCATGTTATCAGGTAACTCTTGACTGATCAGCAATGTGTTAACATCCCTTCTATTTGTATCTTCCAATAGTGTGATACATTTGTCACAATCAATGAACCAATATTGATACATTACTATTAAAGTCCATACCTCATTCAGAGTTCTTTAGTTTTTACTTAATGCCTGTTATCTGTTCTAGAATTCCAATCAGAATATCCCTTTACATTTGGTTGTAATATCTCAATAGGCTTCTCTTGGCCGTATTTCACAGATTTCTCTTACTTTTGGTGACCTTGACAATTTTGAGGAGTACTAGTCAGGTGTTTAGTAGAGTGTCCCTCAGCTGAGATTTGTCATGTTTTTCTCATAATTCAACTGGACTTCTGGACTTCTTGTAGGCAAAGACCATAGAGCTAAAGCATCATTTTATTTATTTATTTATTTATTTATTTATTTTTATGTTTTTTTAGAGACATTGCTGACCACTTTACCTCCCCTGGTAGAGTGCTGTGGTGTCACAGCTTACAACAACCTCCAACTCCTGGGCTTAGGCCATTCTCTTGGCCAGCCTCCCGAGTAGTTGAGACTACAGGTGCCCGCCACAACGGCCAGCTATTTTTTGTTGCAATTTGGCTGGGGCTGGGTTCCAACCCACCACCCTATGTTTATGAGGCCAGTGCCCTACCCATTGAGTCACAGGCACCGCCCTAGAGTGTCATTTTAATCATATCAAGGGTACACACTATCAACATAACTTATCTGTGTTGCTATTTATCATGATCACCTGGCCAATTGGTGTTTTCCAGGGTTTTTCTTTGAAAATTTATCCTCCTTTCACCACCACCACCACCCCCCCCCCGCTTCTATATTGTATTGGTTGGAAGTGAATACACCTTTTATGTCTCTCCTCCTGTAAGGTGGGTTATCTAGATAAATTATTTGGAATTCTTCTGCATGGGATATTTGTCTCTTCTCTCTATTTATTTCAGTATGAACTCAAGGATGTTTATTACTTTATGGTTTAAATTATAATTTAATGCTACTTTATTTATTGGATATGGTTAGGGGGTCTGAGTTCTTTCTTTTGGCTCTTATATTCTTTGACTTATGCCATCATAGTATCTTATGCTTTACTGTCTTACTTTCTAGCTCTGTAAGGTACTCCAGGCTCATCCTTAATATTTTCTTTTCTATTTCTAAAATCAACCATTTCTTCAAGAAGCCACAGTTCCTTTTTATCGGCGAATGCTATTGGAAACCAAGTTTCTGGATAATAGTTATGCTCATTACTACCAAGGTGTCACTGCTTCTAGACCCTCTCAGCTGGTGAAAGATATGGGTATATTACAGTGGTTGTCAACCTTCCTAATGTTACAGTCCTTTAACACAGTTCCTTTGGGTTGCAACCCACAGGTTGAGAATTGCTGGTATATAATAAGTTATACGTAATATATATGTATAATTATTTCTATATTGATCCATATGTATTTACATTAAGCTACAAAGGAATTTATTATGATGCAACTAACTCGAGTGGATATTACATGAATGAATCTAGTCCTTTCAAAGAGGTTATTCCATGCATTTGTAATATAGTCAGATTCTTTTGTCACAGTCTATATTCCATCCTGGGACTCCTAAGATTTTTTAAAATGTGTATGCACTAATGTTTACTCTTGGTATGTAAAATGGTTGAATAATGATAATAATAATTACGATGATGGTAAAAATACTTAGTGTAGTAAAGATAACTTTTCCCTGGCTGCAACATTAAAAAAATGTGGATTGAGATTGGAACCCACATATCTCTGATGTGCTATTGGCCTGAACACACAATTTGTGGGCTTTCTTAGATTCTCCTGAATGCCTCTTGCTTTTCTTAAGGAGATACATAGTGCTGCATTACCTCTCCACTTTCACACACAAAGGAATCTACACACCATCTGACGTAAGGTATGGCTTCCTGAGTGATTGTTAGAAACTGGATTCTGTAAACCAGAAGTTTGTGGATATTTATCCACATAGGCTGATTTTTTATCAACAGGAAATGGGAGAGAGGCAG
Source organism: Loris lydekkerianus (assembly GCA_963574355.1). Taxonomy (NCBI): domain Eukaryota; kingdom Metazoa; phylum Chordata; class Mammalia; order Primates; family Lorisidae; genus Loris; species Loris lydekkerianus. The sequence goes on along the minus strand of CAUYPK010104354.1, from coordinate 47,298 downwards.
GCAGACTTTGCTCTATCTCTCATGGGCTGTGAAAGGTTAAGATTTCTCCTTGTGATGCTTCTGAGGATTAGAGCATGCATGGCAAACAGACCTGCTGAGCAACCTGCTCTGTATCCTTATGGCTTTTTATGAAATAGCCTGCCATAGCAGTAATGCATTACATTATGTTCCAGTTGCATCATTGTCTATTTAACTTTCTTTTTTCCTTCCCCCTCATGAGGTTCAACTTTTAAGTCCAACCACCCAAAATGTTAACAAAAGATCCTCACCTCACGCTCTTCCGTCTAGAGATCTCCACATTAGATGTTGTCTAAGACTTTAATTACTAGGTCTACAACCTAACTAATGGAACAGGAATAATTCCTCAGATATTGTCACTATCATACTCTGTGAATTACAAAGAAAAAAAAATTTGTTTTTTATTGTTAAATCATAGCTGTGTACATTCGTGCAATTAAGGGGTACAATATTCTGGTTTCATATACAATCTGAAATATACTCATCAAACTGTTCAATGTAGCCTTCATGGAATTTTCTTAGTTGTTGTATGTAGACATTTATATTCTGCCTTTAGTAAGTTTTGCCTGTACCCATTCAAGATGCACGCTAGGTGTGGCCCCACCCTCCCTCCATGCTAACCTCCCCCCTCCCTTCCCCTTCCTTGGCCCTTTACCCATCATCTCACTGCAGCCTTCCTGAATCCCTTCTGCACTGACAGCTGTTCCATCCGAGGGCCTGCCTTTGCCTGGTATCAGGCCTCTGGCTCACTCCTGCTCCAGCCAAACTGAAGGCTGTGGGCCCTGGGAATATCCTGCCCATCCTGTCTCCAGACCATCCTCAGCCTCTTGTCCTCTATGCCCCCATTTTGTCTGTGGCACACACACCTCCAAGAGCCCATGCTCCTCTCTGATGTGCCCTTGCTGAAGAGGTCGCTTTCTGGAGATAGGCAACGAGTGCGACCCCCTTGGGTTGGGTGGGGCACATAAGAATCTGCCCCCCCCCCCACCAGGCTCTCTCTTATGGAGGGTGTCCTAACACCACTTCTTCTCAAGGACAAGGGAATTGTCAGGGCAGAGGACGGGGAAGAGCTATCCCTTTGGCGAGTGGATCTTATAACCATGGTCACATTTCACCTTTAGCAGTCCCCTTGGACCAGATTTGACACTTGCCCTTTACAGATGAGGCAGTTGAGATTCAGAAGTCATTGATTTGCCCCAGGTCACACAGATTATGTGGGGCGGAACTGACGCTCAGACCAGGTGTGTCTTGTCTGAAAGCTGGTGTTCCGTCCACTGCCCTGTGGTGGGCTCATCTCTTCCATCCTGGGTCCTCCATGCTTCACCCAGGGCCCACCTGTGCCTTGTGCACACTTGATGCTGAGTAAATGGAAGTGCCCGAGTAGAGGTGGGGTCTGGGGGCTGCCCGTGGGCAGGGGCTCCCTTTGGGAACCTTCTTACCTCCCTGCCTCACTCCTTTTGCCTGCCCCCATCAGACCTGGAGAGCAGAGACTGCAGCTGCATGGTGCCAGCAGAGAAGACGCGAGTGGAGAGTGTGGAGCTGGTGCTGCCCCCCCACGCCAATCACCAGGGCAACACATTTGGGGGCCAGATCATGGCATGGATGGAGAACGTGGCTACCATCGCAGCCAGGTAAGGAAAAGCCTGCTGCCTCTCCCTCTCCACCTTTTCACACCTCCTTCCCTCAGCCAGCACCCTGGGGAGCAGAAACCCTGGCTTGGTGTTGGCATTCAAGGCTTCTGAAAGCTTAGCTATTCTTTTTTTTTTTTGAGACAGAGCCTCAAGCTGTTGTCCTGGTTAGAGTTCTGTGACGTCACAGCTCATAGCAACCTCCAACTCCTGGGCTTAAGCGATTCTTTTGCCTCAGCCTCCCAAGTGGCTGGGACTACAGGTGCCCACCACAATGCCCAGCTATTTTTTGGTTGTAGTTGTCATTGCTGTTTGGCAGGTATGTGGCTGGCACCTTAGCCGCTTGAGCTACAGGTGCCGAGCCAGCTTAGCTGTTCTGTTAGGGTAACTCACAGCTTTCAGACCCAGAGAACCAGACAGGAGTGATTTTTAGTGAAGTGACCATTCCTTCCTCTATTCCAGAAGCCCTCCACAGCCCCCTTGCTTACATGGGGAACACCAGGCCTGCTGACCACTAGAGCCTCGCCTTGATCGGGCCCTGCCTGCATTCCTCCTTGTAGCCACGTTTGCCTATCCTCTACTCTCCCAGCCCTGTCTGTCCTTCTGCTGTCTCTTCTTGCTATTGTTTAGCTGCTAAAATCCTGCCCGGCTCCTCCATAAGCCCGTGGCTGACTATTCCCTTCTTCTTAGAAGTGAATATCATCTTCTCTTATTACCTCTGTGCCTGTCTGAGGCTTGTTCTACCCCGAACATCATGAGATTTTGTATAGTTGGGTAACTGACATTCACTAATTGATACTCTCCCAGCTCTGTGCCTATGTACTTGCTGTTCGCTCTACCAGGAATACTCTCCCCACCCACATCCTCCTCAGCTGGGGAGAGTCTTCCTTGTCCTTTGGAGCCTGGCTCAAGGGCCCCTCCTCCTGCGGGAGGCAGTGCCCCAAGCAGTGCCATTTCAGGCGGCTCCCACTGGGAGTGCAGTGAGATCTCAGAGGAGGGTGACAGCCCCCTGTCAGGGAAGGCTGCCTGGAAGAGGAGTGCCTCGGGTAAACGAGTAGCTGCTCTAGGCAAGGTGGGGAGGGGCCTTCAAGTAGTGGGAGCAGCAGGTAAGAAGGTTGCAAAAGTTGGAAAGAAAATGGGGAAGGGGTTTATCCCAAGCCCTGAGACTTTTTCTGCCTCAGTCTCAGCTCTTTTTTAGCCATGCACCTAGACCTCAGTATCCTATCCTGTGAAACAGGACTTTAGGGCGGCAACTGTGGCTCAATGGGTAGGGCGCCAGCCCCATATTCCAAGGGTGGTGGGTTCGAACCTGGCCCTGGCCAGCTAAAACAGCAACAACAAAAAAAGTCGGGCGTTGTGGCAGGCCCTGTAAGTCCCAGCTACTCTGAGGCAAGAGAATCCCTTAAGCCCAGGAGTTGGAGGTTGCTGTGAGCTGTGATGTCACAGCACTCTACCAAGGGCAACAAAATGAGACTCTGTCTCAAAAAAAACAGAAAGAAAGAAAAGAAAAGAAATGGGCCTTTAGTTCCGTGCCTCTGAGTGGAAGTGTCACAGGATTGGGTGGCAGTGGATGGGTCAGAGGGTGGTGTGAGTGGTTCCAGCCTTGGTCAGGGGATGGGAGAAGCAGGCTGGCCCAAGCCAGTGGCTTAAGTGCTGAGGGCATTTCTCCTGTCTCCTCACCCCTCCCTCCTCAGTCGGCTCTGCCGAGCCCACCCCACGCTGAAGGCCATCGAGATGTTCCACTTCCGAGGCCCATCCCAGGTCGGGGACCGTCTGGTGCTCAAGGCTATTGTGAACAATGCCTTCAAACACAGGTGAGGGACTGGGCTGAGTGTGGCTGGGGCTGTGCAGGGTTGAGGGCTCTTCCTGACCCTAGGAAGGACCCTGCTGCAAACCTGCCAAGAATCCTTTGCCCTGCAGACCAGGTCTACAGCCCTGCCTGGCTGCTGGGTCCCTTCATCATGACCCAAATTCACTGATATTTCCTGCTCTGGGGCCTCGGCTGACCCCAGAGCAGGGAATAATGCCCACCCTGACTGGGTCGGGGCTCTGTCCTCTAGCTCCCCCAGCCCCTGAGCCCCCCACAGTCTCGGATCCTACCACATTCTCAGTGCCTCTCTTCCTCTCTCCTGCCTCCAGGCCAGGCCCATTGTGGGCGCTCGGATCTTGGGACCACTTCTTGCCAGAGTTCAGTTGTTTATCAAACCCTTTCCCAGAACAATTAGTCCCTGAAGCCCTTACTTTGGAATGAATTCTGATGCCTATTCCCATGAAAGCTTACTTCATTTATTTATTTATTTTTTAGAGATAGTCTCATTTTGTTGCCCTCGGTAGAGTGCTGTGGCATCACAGCTCACAGCAAGCTCTAGCTCTTGGGCTTTGGCGGTTCTCTTGCTTCAGCCTCCCAAGTAGCTGGGACTACAGGTGACTGCCACAACACTCGACTAGAAAGCTTACTTTAAATAAGTATATTTTTTGGTGATTTCAAGAGATCATGATGTAATCATTAAAAGTGAGGGATGTTGGCTTGGTGCTCATAGCTCAGTGGTTAGGGCACTGGCCACATATACCAGGGATGGTAGGTTCGAACAACAGTGTGGGCCTCCTAAACAACAAAACAACAACAACAACAATAACCAGGGGTTGTGGCGGGCGCCTGTGTTCCCAGCTTCTTGGGAGGGTGAGGCAAGGGAATCACTTAAGCCCAAGAGTTTGGTGTTGCTGTGAGCTGTGACCCCAGCGCTCTACTGAGGGTGACATAGTGAGACTCTGTCTCAAAAAAAAAAGTGAGGGATGTGAGGCAGGCAACTTGAATTCAAGTTTGGGTCCACCTCTTACTAGCTGTGTGACTTTGGGCAAGTTACTTAACCCCCCTGAGCCTCAGTTCTTTTGTCTGTAAAATGGGGCCCAGCACAACTTCCTCCAAGTTGTGAGGATTCAACGAAGTGTTACTAGCAGAATGCCAGAGAAAATGTTCTGCAATCTTCATCCATTACTGCTATGATGGTGATGATATTATTGTTTTATTATTATTATTTCTGTTGCTATTTGCAGTCTGCCCAGAACACATTCTGTTGCTCTGCAGGGAAAAACCATTTCCCAGGAACTGCAAGATTTTCTTCCTGCCTTGGTTATGTGACCTGGGAAAATTATTGCCCCGTCCCAGGTCTTGCTTTTGTGATCTGTGTAATGTCCACATTATGCAATCATTAGCAATTCCTAAGCAAGGGGCATAGTGGTGGCTGCTATTTTGTAATTAATAAAGATGATAAGCTAGCCATGAGCAGCAGCCACTGAGCTGTCAGGGCTGCGGCTGTCACGGTGCTCACAGATATGTGCTCAGGGACATCTTTTCTGACTAGACTGTTTACCTCGGCCTCCTGGCTTCTGTCCCATCATAGCCATTTGCAGTTTATGACTATATATTTGTATCTTAGCATTCTTGTTTGTTGTCACCTGCCCCAGCTGTTAGCCTGTGAAGTGTGGACTGGACAGGTATATTCAGAGTATTCATTTCTGGTCCCCACAGAGCTGACACATAGTAGGTGCTCTGTGAACATTGATGGAGGGAGAGGTTTTAGGTGTCTTGCCCGTGGGAAGAGGCCTGGTTCCTGGAGGGACTGCAGGAGTGCATGTGCACATGTGTGTATGTGTGTTGGGGGTGTGCGGCCTTGGGAAGGTGTGTCTGGCATGCAAGCTTCTCTCCTTTCCCCCAGCATGGAGGTGGGCGTGTGCGTGGAGGCCTATCACCAGGAGGCTGAGACCCACCCGAGGCACATCAACAGCGCCTTCATGACCTTTGTGGTCCTGGATGAAGATGACCAGCCCCAGTTGCTTCCCTGGATTCGGCCCCAGCCTGGGGTGAGTGGGGGCAGCTCCCTTCCCTTCTTCTCTGCCTAGAAGTGGGGGAGCTTTCCAGACCCCCCCACAGGCCTGAGTACACAGCCAGGTCTGAGTTCTGGTTGTGAGCCCCAGGTGCCCCTTGTGCAAGGCAGGCACCTAGCTTCACAGAACTTGGAACACACATGTAGGTCTGGCTCGTAGTGGGGTGTTAATGAGCCATCACGAGCCTGTGGAGTTGGAAGAGCACAGGCCTTAGAGTCGGATGAGGGTTGGAACCTGACCTGTGCAGCGTTTAAGGAGGTGCCTCTGCCAGCTCTCAGTCCCCATCTGTGAGATGGGTGTATGCACAGTCCTTGCTTCGCCAGCCTGTGGGCAGTGTGTGGGCTGCTGACTCTGTGCCTGGCTGAGCCCTGGCACCTCTCAGTACAAAGCATGATGGTGACACGTGCAAGGGGCCTAGGGACAAGTCAGGGATCAGACAGGCTCTTGAAAAATGCTCTGTGTGCCTCCTGTGGCTGTGGAGAGCCCGTCCCTCGCTCTGGGAAGGCCCCTGCCCCACCCGCCTGCCTCCATGGGCTATGCAGTGGGGCAGGCTGGAGTGGCTGGGGGTGGAGGGGCCATGGCCACGGCTGCTCCCCTTGCAGTCATCTTGTGCTTGCAAGTGGGGGGCATCAGAGGTGGCGTTGTCAAGTCAGGGCTCAAGTCAGGCCATGGGGTTCTGATCCTGGCTTTGCCTCTTACCCTGTGACCCGGGGCAAGCCACATAGCCTGTGTGTCAGGCTCCTCCTCTGTGGAGTGGGGAGCATACACCACCTCAGCAGGCCGTTGTGAAGATTAGATGGAATTGTGTGTGAAAAGCACTTTGGGGCTGGAATGTAGCAAGTGCTCAAAACAGGTGGGCTCTTGTTACCACTGTGAGTGCCCTTAAGGGTCCCATTTTACAGATGAGGAAACTGAGGCTGGTGAGGGGACGTGTGTGCCCAAGGTCACTCATAGAGTCTGAGGAGATCTAGGGCTACAGCCTGGGTCCCCAGCACTTTCCTGGCCAGGAGATTTTGGTCAGCGGCCCCAGTGAGGCCTGAGTCCACTTGAGGGCTGTAGGGCCTCCTTGCACCCTGAGGGTGGGGAGAGGCAGGGACAGGGCAAGGGAGTACCTGGTGTCCTTCCCGCAGCCTATCCCTACTTCCTCCCCAGGACGGTGAGCGGAGGTACCGAGAGGCCAGTGCCAGGAAGAAGATCCGCCTGGACAGGTGAGTGGGGGCTGGGCGTGGGCGGGAACGCAGGGTCAGGCCTGTGTCCTGCTCTGCTCACCCCAGGGCACTCTCTTTCCTTTGGGCTGCCCGTGTGTTGGGCCCTGGGTGGGGCCCTTTACAGTACATCTGTCCAGCCTCTTATTTAGGCCTCATGACACAGTGGTCCCGGGAAGGACACTGAGGACAGAGGGGCTGGGTGGCTTACCCGCAGTCACACAGATAAGGATGATAAGCACAGTCAGAATTCAACCCTGGCTGGGTCTGGCCAACTTGAAATGCCGTGCCCCTTCCATTGACTCTGACGCCCCTTTGGCAGATGAAGGAAAGGTTCAGAAGGGGAGGCAGTTGCTCAGAATGCAAACCCAGGTGTATCTACTCCGCTGTGAAAGCCCTTTACAAAGTGGAAAGTCCGTAACACACCAGGGTTCCCAAGCTGTTGTCAGTAAGAAAGCATGTGTTTGTGCAGCACTTACTATATGCCAAGCACCACCTATATGCTTGCAACCACCCTGTGAGGTGGGTGTGACCAAGGATCCCATTTCCCACATGAGAACACTGAGGCATGAGGGTGAAGTCATTCAGCAGGGGTGTAGAGGACTGAGCCTTAAGCCTCTGAGTTGCCCTTGACATGGTGGTGCATGCCTGGAGTCCCAGCCACCTGGGAGGCTGAGGCAAGAGGATTGCTTGAGCCCAAGAGTGTGATGTTGCTATGAGCTATGACATCACAGCACTCTATCTAGGGTGACCGAGTGAGACTGTCTCAAAAAAAAAGAAAAAGTGGGGTGGCGCCTGTGGCTCAGTGGGTAGGGCACGGGCCCCATATACCAAGGGTGGCGGGTTTGAACCTGGCCCCGGCCAGCTAAAACAACAATGGGAATTGCAACAAAATATATCCGGGTATTGTGGCGGGCGGGTGCCTGTAGTCCCAGCTACTCAGGAGGCTGAGGCAAGAGAATTGCTTAAGCCCAAGAGTTGGAGGTTGCTGCGAGCTGTGATGCCATAGCACTCTACTGAGGGCGATAAAGTAAGACTCTGTCTCAAAAAAAAAAAAAAAAAAGAAAAAGTGATGGACTGCTAAGGGACCCAGGTTGTCATCCTCCCTCCTAGAAAGTACATCGTGTCCTGTAAGCAGACAGAGGTGCCTCTCTCTGTCCCCTGGGACCCGAGCAACCAGGTAAGGCCCTCTGCTCCAAGGAGACAGTGGTCAGGTCCATGGGGTCCCCGCCTGCCCTGATTGTCAGCGTGGGTTTGGAAGAAGGCCTGAGGGGACAGGATACGAATGCTGGACCTTGTGACTGTATAGTTAGCAGAGGCCTTGCCTGTGTCCCCTAGTTTGGCAGGAGAGCTGTGACCCCGAGAGGCAGAGTGATATGTCTGGGGGCACACAGAGGGTGGAGCCAAGACTGGACCTCCTTCCCCAAAGCCCAGGTGTCTTTGCACAGTCCCTGTCCTGCTTCCTCCCCCAGAGGGGGAGGAGGGCAGCATCTGTGCACTCTTCCAGGTGTACCTGAGCTACAACAACGTCTCCTCCCTGAAGATGCTTGTGGCCAAGGACAATTGGGTGCTGTCCTCGGAGATCAGTCAGGTAGCTGGCCCCACCCCCAGTCTTTCCTTTCTGCTCCGAGTGGCTGGAAGTGGCTGGTGGCACTCCAGGGACTCTCTCAAACAACTTAGGTATGGCCAGCCTCCGTGGTGATTCACATCTGTAATCCTAGCACTTTGGGAGGCCAAAGCAGGATGATCCCTTGAGCTCAGGAGTTCAAGACCAGCCTGAGAAAAGAGAGACCCCATCTCTATCAAAAATAGAAGAATTATCTGGGTGTTGTGGTGGATGCCTTTAATCCCAGCTACTTGTGAGTCTGGGGCGGGAGGATCACTTGAACCCAGGAGTTTGAGGTTGCTGTGGGCTAGGTTGAGGCCTAGCACTCTATTTAGGACACCAGAGTGAGACTTCCGTCTCAAAAAACAAACAAACAAACAAAAAAAACCCAACAAAGAAACCTCAAAACAAAACAAACAAACCCATTTATGTCAGAAGGGGATTTCTTCAAAGAGATTGGGTGAGATTATGGGAACATATCAGCCCCCACAGGGCCTGGAGAGGACCCCCAAGTCCTTCTCTCCTGCCTGTCCTCTGGCTGCTCTCCGCCCAGCCGCTTCCCCCTCCCTCTCTGCTCTTCTGCAGGAAGTTGCTGCAGGGAGGGGGCAGTGGGCAGGCATGGCTGGGGAGGCCTGCACTCTGCCACCTGCCTGTACACTTGGACAAGCTGCCACCACCTGGGGGAGGGATGGGTGGGGCAGGAGGGGCAGCTGACTCGGAGGACTCATTGCATGTTGTCTTAGTTGCTGCTTCGTTGTTTATGTTTTAATTTTTTCTTTTTTCTTTTATTTGAGACAGAGTCTCACTGTGTTGCCCTCAGTAGAGTGCTGTAACATCACAGCTCACAGCAACCTCTAACTCTTGGGCTTTAAGTGATTCTCTTGCCCCGGCCTCCTGAGTAGCTGTGACTATAGGCACCCACCACAACGCCTGGCCATTTTTTGGTTGTAGTTGTCATTGTTGTTTGGCAGGCCCTGGGCTGGATTTGAACCCTCCAACTCTGGTGTGTGTGGCTGGTGCCCTAACCGCTGAACTACAGGCGCTGAGCCAGTTGCTGTTTCTTAAGGCACCTTCCTATCCACTTGTGCTGCATTCTCTCAGCAGCCCATCTTCATGGGGATGCGACTGGGCTCCGAGAGGTTGAGACACTTGTTCACAGTCACACAACGTGACACATGGCAACATGTCGGGGGCCACCCTGAGCTTCCAGCCCTGGCCTCCGGCATCCTCATTAGCTCCCCTGCCACCCAGCATAGTTTGGGGAGGAGGCGCAGGAATGAGGCTGCTCTCTGTCGAATGCAGGTCCGCCTATATACTCTGGAGGATGACAAGTTCCTCTCCTTCCACCTGGAGATGGTGGTGCATGTGGATGCTGCCCAGGCCTTCCAGCTGCTCTCAGACCTGTCTCAGAGGCCAGGGTGGGACAAGCATTACAGGTGAGGGACAGGGTGGGAGGTGGGGGAGCAGCACGTCCTCCTTCTGCTCTGTCCCTGCTGCCCTTTAGGGTCTGGGGTGGGTGGGAGTGGGGATAAACTGTAGTCAGATAGGTGTCAGAGTCATGGGTATTTTGAACCCTTAGGGAAGGGACTGAGCCTGGAATTGGAGTTGAAGGCCTCAACTTAAGTTGTTTCCATCCCAAATGGCTGTGTGACAGTGGACAAGTCACTTTCTTTCTGGGCCTCAGTTCCACTCCTCCTAAAATGGGTACTTGCCCAGGTGCAGTGGGGCTGCTCAGGAGGCAGGAGTTTGAAGCTGTAGTGCACTGTGGCTGCACCCGTGAATGGCCACTGCACTCTAGTCTGGGCAACATAGTGAGGCTGCCCTCCCCATTCCTCTTAAAAGACAAATAAAATGGATACTTAGCGGGTGAGGCATGGATTTGCATTCAGGGATAGCAGAGTTTCAAACTGTTCTCTGGAGGTCTGTTCCCAAACCGGGTTTGGAAGGCAGAGGAGTGGATGGGACCCCCACCCAGGTTCAGGCTAATAGGATAGCCAATTTGCTAAATTCACTAAGCTTGCTGATTCTTCTTTATGAATATGTACCTGCATGTTATTTTTTCCATAGAAGCCTACATTACCAATCCAATGAATATACATATATCTCTCTCTGTCTGTGTGTGTATGTATATATTTGTTTTTTGAGACAATAGTCTTACTCTGCTGCCCATGCTAGAGTGCCATGGCCTCAGTCTAGCTCACCGCAACCTCCAACTCCTGGGTTTAAGTTATCCTCCTGCCTCAGCCTCTCAAGTAGCTGGGACTACAGGTGTCCACCACAATGCCTGGCTAGTTTCTTTCTATTTCTGTTATAGACAGAGTCTGGCTTTTTGCTCAGGCTGGTTTGGAACTCCTGAGCTCAAAGGATCCTCCTGCCTTGGCCTCCCCACAGTGCTGGCTTGAGCTACCAAGCCCAGCTGAATATGTTATTTATTTATTTTTTTAATACAGAGTGCCTATGAATACTAATATTGTTCCTTTGAATACATTTATTCCCTAAATTTACTGATTATTCATATGAGTATCTTCTTGAACTTATCTAGAAGATAAACATATTCCTAGGAAAATAGCCAAAATTTCAGTGTTTAAAATAGGAACTTTAAAGTTTAAACTGTTATTTTTTTCAGGTCCCTTCAGAGTCATTTTCTATTCTGCCAATATCCCAGCTTGGAGGTCTTTGGTGATCTCTGTAATGATGTTGTGAGGAGCCTATATTCCAGACTATTCCCACAAGGAGAGTCTTGCAATTTAGAAATTCAGTGTGCCCAGCTGTGTTGCCATATTTTTACTTTTTCAGAGTCTCGCTCTGTCACTTGGATTTCAGCCTCCTGATTAGCTGGGACTACAGCCACACACCACTGCTCCTGGCTAGTTTCTGTTTTTACTAGAGTCAGGGTCTCACTCTTGCTCAGGATAGCCTCGAACTCCTGATCTCAAATGGTCCTCCTGGCTCATCCTCCCAGAATGCTAGGATAATAGATGTGAGCCACCATGTCTGTCTGGCTAGACCTGCTGGCAGTGCCCTTCTAGAAGCCAGAGAGGTGATTCAGCAGTGGGTGTCACATGCAGGGCAGATAGTCCTACATGTGGCAGGAAAGGCTCCTTGCAGGAGGCCTCATGTGGACCTTGAGGGCCAGATGAAATCTTGACAGGACTTAGGGGAAATGGCTCAAAGTAAAGAGAGCCCCTAATTCCTCCCCCCTGCCCTGCCCACAGCATGAGAATGGGTAGGCTCTGAGTGAAGCTGGGAGACTAAGGAGGGGTGCTGTGCATGGTTGTGTGTACCTGTGTGCTGCTGTGAACCTACGTGTGTACCTGGGCACCTGTGTGCCCAGGCCTGGGGGCACATCTCCACTTCCTCATAGCCTGGACACACCCTAGCCCTGCTTCCTCAGCCCTCTGTGGATGGGTCATTTCCTGGGCTCCAGACACAGTGGGCACTCACTAAATATTAAGTACAGCTATGAAGTCATTGTGTTGTATACCTCTGTGTGGGGTGTGTGCCTGCAGACACGGGTGGATCTGTGGAGTAGAGCTGATCCACGTGTCTGTGCATATCTGACAACATGCGTGCGTGTTTGTGTCTTTGTTCCTGTCTGTGTGCACTCATTTGCACATGTGTCTGTCTGGAGATCCTTGTGTTTTGCTGGCTGCTGCCAAGCAGTACAGGGGAAGACATGAGCATCACAGAAAGTGCTGGGGCCCCGGCACACCTGCTGCTCTCATGGGAGCTGGCATGGCTCCCTGGGCCCTGAGCTCCCACTTCCCAACAGGAGCGTGGAGTTGGTGCAGCAGGTGGACGAGGATGATGCCATCTACCATGTCATCAGCCCTGCCCTGGGTGACGACACCAAGCCCCAGGACTTCGTGATCCTGGCCTCCCGGAGAAAGCCTTGTGACAATGGGTGGGTGGCTGCCCGCCCACCGAGGGATGTGATAGGGTGAAGCAGGGTCCCCTAGGGGCAGAGCTCTGCTGTCATGCGCTGTGGCATCCCCAGACTTTCCTGGGCTGCTCTGGTTTCACCGTGAGTGAAAGACAGTAGTTTCCCTGGGGCCACTCATACCCTACAGCAAAGGCATCCCTGCCCTGGTGTCTGTGGCTGGGGCTCAGGGCGGAATAGGTCCTCACCTGTGGTGATCCCTGCCCCTTCCTATCCTTCCTCCACTCTAGGGACCCCTATGTCATCGCTTTGAGGTCAGTCACACTGCCCACTCACAGAGAAACTCCAGAATACAGACGCGGGGAGACACTCTGCTCAGGGTTCTGCCTCTGGCGCGAGGGGGACCAGCTGACCAAGGTAAGGCCTGTGCCCCCTCACACCCCGCCTGGCTCCACCCCACGCCATGTACATATTGAGCCTAGTGTCATTGGGCCAGCTCAGTTCTAGATCAGAGGCGCCTCTCAGCAGGCTCCCCCTTCCAGTTTGGGGGAGGCTAAGAAGATCAGGGGCTGAAGACCAGCCTTTGTTAAGATCTGTGGGGTGGCGCCTGTGGCTCAGAGAGAAGAGCGCCGACCCCATATACTGAGGGTGGTGAGTTCAAACCCGGCCCCAGCCAAACTGCAACAAAAAAATAGCTGGGTGTTGTGGCGGGCACCTATAGTCTTAGCTACTCGGGAGGCTGAGGCAGGAAAATCACCTAAGCCCAGGAGTTGGAGGTTGCTGTGAGCTGTGACGCCACACCACCCTACCGAGGGCAATAAAGTGAGACTGTCTCTAATCTAATCTGTGCAGGGGAGAGTCAGGGGCTGCTGTGTGGTCTTGGAAAAAGCTCTGGATACTGGGAAGAGAAGGCTTGAATCTCATCTAAAATCCTATCTCATTGTTTATACCCCTTCTTGTGTAGGAAGGCTTTATATGGCTCTGAGGGCCCATAAAACTCAGAAGGGTGGTGAAAGTTAATTGAAAAAGTGGGGAGGAGGCCGACAGAGGGTGGGAACACCACAGCTCCCCTCCGCCACAGCCCTGCCTCCCAGGCCTGGCCCTGAGACTCACCCAGGCTGGGCCAGTGTTTGTTGAATTAATACTGTTAAACCAATGAGCTCCTCATCCCCAGTCTCAGGCTAATACCTCTGTGGCCCCAGAACACCTTTATTTTAAATGGGGTTTGGTGCTGGGCTCTAGACATCCAGTCCCTGCCTGAGGACCTCCCAGCTAGTGGAGAATGAGGTGTACAGTGACAGGGAAGCCAATGGGGAGAGCTGCTGGAAGGAGTGGTGCCTGCCAGTCTGGCCACCTCCCTAGACCCCATAGAGCCGGTTGCTTGCTGTCTTCCCAGAAAAGCAAGGCTGGTCAGCACCTGCTGGGTGCCCACTGGCTTGCCCGCCTCCCCCGCTGCACGGGCGCACCCTCCCCTAGCCTGGCCCTCTGCCTGCAGGTGTCCTACTACAACCAGGCCACCCCGGGCTACATCAACTACGTGACCACCAATGTGGCCGGCCTCTCCTCTGAGTTCTACACCACCTTCAAGGCTTGTGAGCAATTCCTCTTGGACAACCGGAATGATCTGGCCCCCAGCCTCCAGACCCTGTAGGAGCCCTCAGTGGTCACAGCACACCCACCCAACTCCATCCTGCCTCCAGGGACTACAGTGTGTGGAGAAGACAGGGATTTATTCCTCCCTGTCTCCCCCATGGAAGCCTTCCCCCTGAGGCCCATCGGCCCACCGCTGCTGGGTGCTCAGTTCCTGCCAACATCTGCCAGCAAGTCCTTGCGGTACTCCTGGGGCAGCCTGTAGTAAACTCGGGTCCTATCCACGGCCCTGGCTGTCAGCAACACAGCCTTCACGGACGCATAGTCCCCCCTGGCAGGGTTGTGCTCCACTGTGACGGTGGCCCGGGGGGAGGCCGCCAGCAGCTCGGCCACGGCTCCAGCTGTGTTTTGGCCCAGTGGTCTGGCCTGCAGCTGGAAGGACACAGGTTGCCAGAGCCCCCGGCACAGCTCCAGCATGTCTGTGAGCAGCTGTCCCCCATAGCCACTTCCCAGCACCTCTGTAGGCCATCCCGGTGCCACAGTCACATGGGGGAAGACCTCAGCCACAGCTGTAAGCAACTCTTTGCCAGCTACGTGGCCAGGGACCGCAAAACTCCCATGGGAGATGGTGGCCCCAAACCACACAGGCCGAGGCAGGAGGCGGAGGGTGGAGAGGCGTGCCAGCAAGGCCAAAGACGGCCGGAGGGCTGTGGGCTCTGTTATTTGGAGGTGGACACCCCAGTGTCCAGGGTGAGTGGCCAGCTGCCTCAGGCATGACTCCAGTGTGAGGACAGAGCCACCTCGGGCATGGACAATGGGCACAGGGTCCTCGGCTGCAGTTCCCTGGAGGTTGATGTTCAGCAGGATCATGCCTTCTCTCTCTGGAAGAGGTAACAGTGTCTAGGGTTTAGTCAAAGTCCCTTGTTAAGGGGGCAGTGGGGGGTTCTGGGGGCAGCCAAGGACAAAGAGGTGGTGCCTCGCCTCTCTGGAATCTGTGGACCTGGGTCTGGGCTCCAGGTGGAAGTGTTGCTTTATGAGTGTGCCTGATGTTTGGCTCTTTCCCTTCCCCTGGGCCTGTGCTGAGGACTCAAGGCTGCTGACCTGAAGGCCAGGAGGCCTTCTCTGGACACCACTGTGTGTCACTCTTTTCCTGGGGCCACCTTGTATCCAGGGTGGTGGTATCTATACCCAAGAAAGGATACCCCTGAAGTGTGGTCACCAGGGCTGAAGGCAGACCTTACCTGGGAGGGTCACTGTGGCTGTCCTTCCACTGCCCTCGACGCCAGGATCCAGCCACTTCACGGCCAGACCGTCACCCCCGGGCAGCTGGAGAAAAGGGATCAGGCTGCCCCCCGTGTAGTAGGTTCGCTTCCGTGTGGTATTCACTGTGGGGACCCAAATTGACAAGATGAAGGGGCTGCCACTCATGGAGCACCCACGTGGGCCCCAGCTCCACAGGTGTCCTCAAAGCCTCCCAACACCCTGCCAAGGAAGGGTCATTTCCCTGCTTTTTTTAGATTACTGTAAGTGACATGCCCCAGGTCCTACAAGCAGTAAGCAGAGTTGCTGGGAATGGAACCTGTTGGGACCGGATCTGTCTGGCCCCAGAGCTCCCTCACTTAGGCATCTGGAGTCTGACAAGCCTCTTTGAGATGACTTAACTGCAGGCTCTCCTAGGTTCAGGGTCAAGGGAATGGGGCTGGGACAGGAGCATCTGGACCACTGACAAGCAGGTCCAGCAGAGGGGCTGCTGTCTGAAACATTCGAGTAACCACAGGGGAACTGTGCTACGAAGGCAAGTAGGGAGTTAGAATTTGCTGAGTTGTACCATGTACAAGCTGAATGTATAAAGTCCTTACTGCTGAGCCTCAGTTTCCCTATCTATAAAACAGAATCACCGCCTCACGGATGTGTGAGGCTTAGAGAGTAAGCACACCACACCAGGGCCCAGCACACAGCAGGCCTCAGAGGGCTTCCCTGCTCCCCCTCCACCCTGGGATTGCCCCTTCCCACGTCCCTTCCCCCCAGCTGTGCTCCAGGGCCCACCAAGGGCTGCCTGTGCAGAGTCCAGCTCATGCCACCCTTCCCAGTTTCCCTCCTTACAGGCCAGCTGCTTGAACTGGGACAGGACAGGCTCAAAGAGGTCATAGTAGACTTGGTGGGCAGCGCTGTTGTCCCGGATGTACAGCAGGTCGTCCACTGACACGGGGTCTGAGGCGCCTTGCCACAGAGTCAGGCTGTACCTGGAGCCCAGAGAGTAGGCTCAGTGCCCATCTGGGCCCAGGGACTCTCTCTGCCCCACTCCTGGACACCAGTTGGACGCAGGGATACGGCATCTTTACTCCAGCCTCATGCTAGCCACCCCTCCCTGAGCACTACCCCTTCCCAACAACAGAAGCAGCCCAAAGGAGTTCAGGAAGATGATGGAACACAGAGGCCTGGAAGGAGGGAGGGGCGGCCTGCCCTGTCTCCTTGCTTGGAGTGTGTATTTCTGAGTCCTATCTTAGGAAAGGAACAAGGACAGAAGGGTGAGGGCATGAGGAGGTCAGGCATGAGAGGGAAAGGGGGCCCCTTGGGACTCCCGTGGGTAGCAGCTGAGGAAGGTGGAGCTGGGGAGCTGGGAGCTAACTGTGGGGCAGGGGAAGTCCTGGGGCCGAGGCTGTGGGCACGAGCTGTGCAGGCTGGGGACACAGCTGGCTCCTGTGGGAGGAGCATTTGCCACCAATGGAAGGGCTCTGAGGCTGGTCTGAGGTATACAAGCAGAAAGCAGGCACATTATAGAGGGTAGAAGCCCAGACGGGGTGGGGCCAGAGGATCTTTAAGACCCTTCCAGCCATGAGTGCCTGGGAGCATCAGTGCCTCTGGGGTGGTGGTAGGTTTGGAGCCTGGGGGTCTTCACCTCTCAGATTGGCCCAGCAGCCAGCTGAAGTGGGGCCAGGCGGCCCGCACCATGACGGCCCGCACAGGGAAGGTGACCCTCTGTGGCAGTGTCCCCACCAGCTCCTGCATCTTCTCCACCATGTCTCGGGTGTATGTCCTATTTGGGAACAGGGGCACGTAGAGGGTGGTCCAGCCTGGGGACAGGGTGGCCTCAGGGTACTTCTCCTGGACCAGGGCCAGGAACCTGTGGAGAGTCAGAGACGCTGGTCTGGCAGAGCCGCAAGGACCCCTTCTCTTGGTTCTCATCACAGGGCTAGGAAGTGGCAGGACCTGTTGCACTTGTGACACAGGTCAGAGCAGACTCCTAAAGACAGAGTGGCCTGCTCAAGGTCCCACAAATAGGAGTTGAGTCGGAGAGGTCCAGGTTCAGATCGTAACTGACCTTGGCAGCTCACTCAGCCTCTTTGATTCTCAAAGACAGGAACCCTCCCAGCGGGCTGGGGCAGGGCTCCTAACCTTCCCGTTAAGGACAAAGGGACCGTATCAGAGCCTCGAGTAGAGGTGAGGATCAGACTCTGATAGCTATGAGTCTCTGAAGTTTCAGATTTTCCTTTCAAATTTTATTTGAGTTTTGCCCTGATACAAATTTTAATAGGCAAATAATGCTTTTCACTCCCCCACTCCCACCACCTTAAAAAAGAACTAATGGGTGTGATCAGCACTCCAAGAAGACAAACTCTACTTATCTTGGGCCACTGACTACATTTTTCAAACTGCTTCTTTTCAAATGCACCTCAGCTCAAGAAGCTCAATACACTTTGTTGGTTCACTGGATGGACGGACAGATGGGGGGTGGGGATGGGAAAGCCTGGAGCTCAGACTCAGAGGCCTGGGTTTGAACCTTTGGTCTGCCATTTGCTAGAGTTAGGCAGGTCATTTAACTTCTACAACATAGTTTCTTTATTATTTTACAAGATAGTTTCCGTATTAATAGAGAAATTTATTTTATAAATTTATAAATAATAAATTCATTGTATTCATTTATTAATAAAATGAAAATAACAATACCGACCTCATTCTCATTGTCAGAGCTAAATGGTGTTCTAAAAGTAAGGTGCTTAAAATAGTACCTGGGACACATAATAAACATTCAGCAAATTGAGCAATTATCGTCAGCTTTATCATCTGCAAAATGGAAAGAAGAAAATCCTAACCTCTCCAGGCAATGCTGCATTTTAAAAATTAATAGAAAAGAAAAGGCCGGGCTCGGTGGCTCACGCCTGTTATCCTAGCACTCAGGGAGGCCGAGGTGGGTGGGTTGCTTGAGCTCAGGAGTTCAAGACCAGCCTGAGCAAGAGTGAGACCCCATCTCTACTAAAAATAGAACTAGGGGGGCGTTGTGGCAGGCCTCTGTGGTCCCAGCTTCTCAGGAGGCTGAGGCCACAGGATTGCTTGAACCCAGGAGACTGAGGTTTCTCTGAACTATGATGACGCCATGGCACTCTACCTCAGGTTAGAGTGAGCCTGTCTCAAAAAAAAAAAAAAAAAAAGACAGAAAAAAAGAAAATTCTGACCTGGCACGCTATGTAAGGATCAAATTGGAAACATTCTCTCCTGTGATGTGGACTTCCTTTGTAAACAGAGGAGTCCTGTGCAGCTAGTATGTGTGAGGGCTGTTGGTGGCAGTGCTGGAATTTCAGGAGGGCTGAGGACAGCGTCAAATGTTTTAGATTTCCCCAGCAGTCCTGGGCCGGTCACTGGGGGTGCACAGAGGACTTGACCCTGTGTGCCCTTCAGGAGTCCAGTGTGGCAGGGATAACAAAGCTGTAAACTGACAGTGACAACCCAAACAAATCAAGGCTATGATAGAAGGAAGGCGGGGGAAGAGGGGCCCAGAGGCAGTCCCTCAGCAGCCTGGGATGTCAGAGAAATTTCTAGAAGGGGAGTGACTGGACCCAAGTTGTCAGAAGAGGGGAAAGGGGCATTTGAGGCAGAGGGAACAGCATGTGCAAAGGCTCAGAGGTGAGCCTATTTGGTGTGAGCAGAGTCAGGCTCAAAGGTCTCTGAGGTCTCCTTCCTGTGCTAGATGTTGACAGAAGAGGGCTGGATGCAGCTGGGGCAGAGACGTGGGCACTCACTGTGTGGCATTGACCTCAATTGAGATGGGCACGTTGGGGCCCCTGAGGATGTCGGCGTTGATCCACACGGGCCTCCGGACTCTGCCTTCCCGTGTCTGCTGCTGCAGGAGGTCCAGGGACGGGCCCACGGCCTTGAGACTCTTGAAGTCCAGTTTGATTCCTGTGGGGAAGGGGACAGGGTGTCTGGGAAGACATGACTCCCTGGACAGAGAGAGCAGGTAGTGGGTGTGGGTACAGAGGGGGTCAGGGAAGTAGGAAGTTAGGGACTCAGCTGAGTGAGGAAGGGCTTTCAAACAGGTAGAGCTGACCCACAGAAGCAAGCCAACTGGAAGCTGAGCATCTGATGAAAGGGGACTGAGGTTCCTGGACAGGGCAGAGGGTCCTAAGCCACCAGAGCCTGTAGAGGAAGGACCCAGTGTGAACAGCGGCCCATCCTGTTCATGGTGGGGAGGAGATGAGGCTGGCAAGTTCAGGCTGTGTCCTGAGGACAAAGGGGAGCCACAGAAGGTTAAAGCAGAGGAGCAGCAGACAAAACAGGCATTTTGGAAAGATGGCTCGGTGTATGTATGGCAGTGGTGGTCAGGGAAGGACCAGCAGGGCTGAGTGTGGGGCAGCAGCTGGCGAGGAAGGAGGTCTGGGAGAGAGAGGGTGTGACTGTGACTGCATGAGAGGTGAGGAGGGGGTTAGAAGTGGCAGAGGCAGCAGCTGAGTAGACCTGAGGATGAGGGAGCAGCCATTGCGAGGATGACATCTAGACACTAATGGGCAAAGGGACATGGAGGGGAGGATTGGACTTTGACTTTGAACATGTGTCCAGTCTTGTGGATATAAGAAGGCGCACTCTGAGCACATCTGGCACTTGGCAGTATACTCCCCACTTTCATGTCTCCCGTCCCTCCATATATCTGGGAGACCACCAGGGCATCTGGGCGTGCTCCTACACACCCCTCACCTCACCAGTGTCGAGGAGAGATCACCTGGGCGTGCTCCTACACACCCCTCACCTCACCCGTGTCCAGGAGAGACCACCTGGGCGTGCTCCTACACACCCCTCACCTCACCCGTGTCCAGGAGAGACCACCTGGGCGTGCTCCTACACACCCCTCACCTCACCAGTGTCCAGGAGAGGCCACCTGGGCGTGCTCCTTCACACCCCTCACCTCACCCGTGTCCAGGAGAGGCCACGTGGGCGTTCTCCTACACACCCCTCACCTCACCCGTGTCCAGGAGAGACCACCTGGGCGTGCTCCTACACACCCCTCACCTCACCCGTGTCCAGGAGAGGCCACCTGGGCGTGCTCCTACACACCCCTCACCTCACCCGTGTCCAGGAGAGACCACCTGGGCGTGCTCCTACACACCCCTCACCTCACCTGTGTATCTTGGTGAGCACACCCTGGATGTGACACAGCTCCCCAGCTCACCTAGTCCTCCCAGAGCCAGGTCATCTGCAGCATTGTGAAGGGAAAGCCAAGGCGATAAGCACCTTGTATGGGGACTGGACATGCTGCCTGAGGGACCGAGGGCTGGGGAGGGTCCCAGAGGGGCCCTTACCTTTCTGGGAAGAGGACAGCACGGCGTCCAGCCACTGCTGCAGTGTGTTGTCACTGTAGATGGCCGGGGGGTGTGCCATGATGGGGATCCCCGTCTCATTGGCTGTGTTGAGCCCTTCTACAGTGACGTCGGCCTCCAAGACCATGGCATTGCCTGCAAAGAACATTCTCCTTAGTAAAGTATAAGAACGAAAAAGCAAGTATCTGATGTGCTACTGATATGAAACCAGTAGATGAACAACTACAGGCTCATGTGAAAGAAAACTCAATTAAATTCAAGTGGATGGGAGGATGGCGGGCATTGGTGGACTCTTGCCTAATGGGCACAGTGTAAGGGCACACAGCCCCTCCTGGGTGAGGGGCTCAACTACGATTTGGCCCTTACCTAACAGATGCAAATAGTACATAACCTAATAGTTTGTGCCCTCATATTAATCTGAAATTAAAAAAGAAAAAGTGAGGAGAAACAGTAACTACATAGGAAACCAAATGAAAATTCTAGAATTCAATAATTAAACATTCAAAATTTAAACATCACTATATGTGACAGAAGAACCCAAGCTTAAAACAAATAGATTATCCTTTCGATGAAAAAATTGTACATTTGGACAAAACATTAAAAATGTTAGAGGAGGTAGCACCCGTAGCTCAGTGGGTAAGGTACCAGCCACATATATCAAGGCTGGCGAGTTTGAACTCAGCCCTGGCCAGCTAAAATCAACAATGACAATTGCAACAAAAAATAGCCAAGCATTGTGGTGGGTGCCTGTAGTCCCAGGTACTTGAGAGACTGAGGCAAGAGAATTGCTTAAGTCCAAGAGTTTGAGGTTGCTATGAGCTATGACACCATGGCACTCTACTGAAGGTGACATAGTAAGACTCTGTCTCCAAAAAAAAAAAAAGGGAATTAGAAAGCATCTAGCAACAGACAGAAGCTGGAGGATTGTATGTGCCTATCTGATATTACAATATAATAATAAATATTCATGGCTTGGTGCCCATTTGCTCAGTGGTTAGGGCACCGGCCTCATACACTGAAGCTGACAGGTTTGAATCCAGCCCAGGCCCACTAAATAACAATGACAACTGCAAAAACAAATAGCCAGGTGTTGTGGCGGATGCCTGTAGTTCCAGCTACTTGGGAGGCTGAGGCAAGAGAATTGCTTGAACCCAGATGTTTGAGGTTGCTTTGAGCTGTGACACCATTGCCCAGGGTGAATGAGTGAGTCTGTCTCGACCAAAATAAATAAATAAAATAAAATACAATAAAAATAATAAGGGTGGCACCTGTGACTCAAAGGAGTAGGGTGCCAGCCCCATATGCCAGAGGTGGCGGGTTCAAACCCAGCCCTGGCAAAAAAGTGAAAAAACAAAAAAAAATAGTATTACGGGCTGAAAAAAAAGGCAGAACTCAATCAGATACTTAAAGTTTTCTTATCAAAAAAAGATCATACATTTATTATAGAACATTTGAGAAATACAGAAAAGCTTGGCTCAGCATCGGTGGTTCAAGCAGCTAAGGCACTCGAATCCAGCCTGGGCCCGCCAAACAATGACGGCTGCAACCAAAAAATAGCCAGGCATTGTGGTGGGTGCCTATAGTCCCAGCTACTTGGGAGGAGGAGGCAGGACAATCGCTTGAGCTCAGGAGTTGGAGGTTGCTGTGAGCTGTGATGCCACAGTACTCTGTATAGGGTGAAAGCTTGAGGCTGTCTCAAAAAACAAATAAACAAACAAACAAAAAATAAACAGAAAAGCAGGAAGGAAGGAAATACCCACATTTCCATCATTATTCATCAATATTCATATATTTTGATGTATTTTCTTCCATTTTTGTTTATGCACAGGTTTTACAGTTGGGACTCCCCAAATTTATAATTTTATGTTTCTCAACATAATGACACTTTCACTATCTTTTATAGATTTCATTGACCCCTGCCTCCCCCCCCCAAAAGGCTCAGTTTGAAATGTAGCTGACCTTTCTCTATTCCTGAGACATTTTGGTAGTTTCTACCAAAATGGTAGTTTTTTGCTATTAATAAATAATGGTGGGCCTGTTGCTCAGTGGGTAGGGCACCAGTCCCATATACTGAGGGTGGCTGGTTTGAACCTGGCCCTGGCCAAACTGCAACAAAAAAATAGCCAGGCGTTGTGGTGGGTACCTGTAGTCCCAGCTACTTGGGAGACTAAGGCAAGAGAATCACCCAAGCCCAAGAGCTGGAGGATGCTATGAGTTGTGATGCCACGGCACTCTACCGAGGGCAACAAAGTTAGACTCTGTCTCTAAAAAAAAATAATAATTAAAAAGAAAATAATGGTGGACTGGGCATGGTGGCTCATGTCTATAATCCTAGCATTTTGGGAGGACAAGTCAGGAGGATTGTTTGAGGCTAGGAGTTTGAGGCCAGCATGAGCAATACAGCAAGACCTTGTCTCTACAAAAATTAAAAAATTAGCCAGGCTTGGTGGCACACACCTGTGGTCTCAGGTACTCAGGAGGCTGAGGCAGGAAGATCACTTGAGCCCAGGAGTTTGAGGTCACAGTGAGCTGTGAGGACACCACTGCACTCTAGCCTGGATGACAGAGCAAAACCTTGCCTCTAAAAAATTAAAGGTACATATTCTATTCTGATTTTCTGATTATTTCTTATTCCTCTTTGTGACTTATGGAATTTGAGTCAGGACAACACAATACAGGGTGATGTTGAAACCCCATGTTATCAAATTACTTTCTAGAAATGTTGATCTGACTCATATTCCCACCTGAAGTATGTAAGATCGCCCATCCCACTACATCCTTACCAGCAATGAGCTTTGATTTTTTTTTTTTTAACTTTATGTAGTTAATCAGGTGGAAGTCATCTGATTCCTGCCATTAAGAGTTCAATCTAGAAAGGAGCTCAGACTTCTTTCTTTCTTTTTTTAAGAGATGAGGTCAAAAAAAAGATGAGGTCTTGCTCTGGCTCAGGCTGGTCTCAAACCCGTGAGCTCAGGCAATTCCCCTGCCTCGGCCTCCTGGGTGCTAGGATTATAGGTGTGAGCCATCACGCCCAGCCCTAGTAGCTCAGACTTTTCTTTCTTTCTTTTTTTTTTTTTTTGGCGGGGGCCAGGTTTGAACCTGCCACCGCCACCTCCGATATGGGGCTGGCGCCCTACTCCTTGCCTGACAAGTGCCACCCAGAGCTCAGACTTTTCTCATGGGAAGCACACTCTGAAAGAACATGCACGGAGCACTAGAATTTGGGGAGTTCACATCTGGGGGGTTCTTTGAACAAGGTTCACTCCAAGACCCACATCACAGACAGTTGGTATTGGGGTGGGGGCCTTTTTCTCCTAGCTACTCCTAACTGTTCTCTCCTGCTCCCCTCCAAATCCATCCTCTACATAGATGGAGTATTCCAAACATGTACCTGATCATGCCACTTCCCATTTAAAAACAAAAAACAAAAATTCAAAGCCCCACCAAATTCCCTGAAAATCAAACTCAAACTCCTCACTGTAGTCTTTGTGGTCTGCACAATCAGATCCTGCCCATTTTTTAAATCTCATCCCTTGTCGCTCCCTCCCTCATTCTCTAGGTTTCAGCCACCTGGCTCCTCTAGATTTCAGGAGCAGGTGTATCTCCCAGCAACTTTAGGTCTGGGGTGGGACCTGCGATTCCGCACGTCTAACCTGCTCCGCGATGCCTGTGCTGCTGCTCTGCAGACCACACTTTGAGCAGCGAGGTTTTAATTTGTCTTGGCCTCCCGTCTATCAGCTCTCAAAAGTGGCTGTTGCCTGGCAACACTCCTCCCTTAGCATCTTGACTAGGGAGTCTTCTGCTCATCATTTAGTGTGGACTTATATCACTTCTAGCTGGGCACGGTGCCTCGTGCCCGTAGTCCCAGTGTTTTGAGAGGCTGAGGTGAAAGGATTGTCTGAGCCCAGGAGTTGTAGACCAGACTGGGCAATATGATGAGACCCTGTTTTGACGAATTAAAAAAAATTAGCTGGGTGTGGTGACTTATGCCTGTGATGCCAGCTAGTCAGGAGGCTGAGGCAGGAGGATCACTTGAGTCCAGTTCAAAGTTACCATGAGCTATGATCCAGCTGCACTCCAGCCTGGGTGATAGAGTGAATCCCTGTTTCTAAAAAAATTAAAAAAGGCAGGGGATTCATGCCTGTAATTCTAACATTCTGGGAGGCCGAGGCGGGTGGATTGCTTGCACTCAGGAGTTCAAGACCAGCCTTAGCAAGAGCAGGAGACCCTCTCTCTACTAAAATTAGAAAAACTAGTGTGGCGGGTACCTGTAGTCCCAGCTACTTGGGAGGCTGAGGTGAGTGATCACTTGAGCCCAAGAGGTTGAGGTTGGGAGCTATAATATCACAGCACTTAATTCAGGGCACCAGAGAGAGACTTATTAAAAAAAAAAAGGGGGGGGTGGCGCCTGTGGCTCAAAGTGATAAGGCGCCAGCCCCATATGCCGGAGGTGGAGGGTTCAAGCCCAGCCCTGGCCAAAAACTGCAAAAAAAAAAAAAGGAAAAAAAAATATCGCTTCCTCTAGGAGGCACCACCCCTGTCTAGGTAGGTCACTCTGCTCTCTGCCTCAGTGAAACCTGGTCTTTTCCTGTACACTCAACCTGGTGTCAGTCTTCCCCAGTAGAAGCTCCCTGAGAGCAGAGTCTGGGTCTGAACTGGCTGTCACTTGAATTCTGAGAGCCTAGATAACACCAGTTCTAAAAGATACTTCTAAAACGGTGGAGTAGATTAATGATAGAAAAGTCATTGTTACTAAGCCCATGAACAAAACGTTGTAACAGCTCCCCCAACATTCCACTGGGTTTTTTTTTTTTTTTTTTTTTTGAGACAGAGTCTCTCTTTGGGTGGGGTGCTGTCAAGTCATTATAGCTCATAGCAACCTCAGTCTCCCAGGCGCAAGTGATCCTCTTGCTTCAACCTCCCAAGCAGCTGGGACTATAGGTGGCCGCCATAATGCTTCACCAGTTTTTCTGTTCTTAGTAGAGATGGGGTCTTGGGGTCTCGCTCTTGCTCAGGCTGGTCTCAAACCCTGAGTTCAAGCAATCCACCCCCTCAGCCTCCCACAGTGCTAGGATTACAGGTGTGAGCCACCACACCGGGCCCAGCCCAGAGGATTTGGTAGATTTTCCTAAAATCTAGGTGTCTGGATTTCTAGGAGGGAAAGAAGGGCAGGCTGTTCCTGGTACTGGGCTTTTTGTCATCCCAGGCTGGGAGTCACTGTTTTCCTGGCCCAGGTGACACGGCCATAAAAGCACATTGCAAAGAGCTTTATGGATGTAACCTGTATTTTTATGACTTGAACACAAGGTCTTCCTTCTTTTATCTTAACTTTCAGTTGCTTGGGAACACAGTGAGAGGTGTCCAAAGGGTTTGGGGCTGGGTGAGCCCCGCAGAACCCAGGCCCATGAGAGGCATCTGGGTAGAGGAGAGGATAGCTCAAGAGAATGGGTGCCGAAGGGTTCCTCCCTGAGCAGAGCCAGTTGCACTGTGGGGGGGGTGAGGGCGCCTGAGTGGGGTCAGGGGAAATCCAGGCTCTGAGTCCTGAGGCCCCTCCAGTGTTGCTGCCTTGCTTGACTTTCTCCAGGTGCCCTTAACACACTGTGAACTCTTTGGAGAGTCATGCCTTACATGTATTTTTTTCTTGAGACCAGGCCTATTATATCACCTAGGCTGGTCTCGAACTCCTGATCTAAGATGATCCTCCCACCTCCGCCTTCCCCTTCAGAGTGCTAGGATTATAACCATGCACCACTATGCATGCCTATTGCTTTCATTTCATTTCATTTCATTTCTTTCTTTCTTTTTTTTTTTTGAGACAGAGTCTCACTCTGTTGCCCTAGGTGGAGTGCTGTATAGTTCACGGCAACCTCAAACTCTTGGGCTTGAGCAATCCTCCTGCCTCAGCCTCCAAAGTAGCTGGGACTACAGGCACCCACCACAATATCCAACTAGTTTTTCTATTTTCAGTAGAGAAGGGGTCTCACTGCTGCTCAGGCTGGTCTTGGAACTCCTGAGCTCAAGCGATCCACCAGCCTTGGCCTCCCAGAGAGCAGGGATTACACCTGGCCGTATTGTGCTCATTTTTTTTTTTTTTGAGACAGAGCTCAAGCTGTCGCCCTGGGTAGAGTGCTATAGCATCACAGCTCACAGCAACCTACAACTCCTGAGCTCAAGTGAGTCTCCTGTCTCCGCCTCCCAAGTAGCTGGGACCACAGGTGCCCGCCACAATGCCCGGCTAGTTTTTGGCTGCAGTTGTCACTGTTGTTTGGTGGGCCGGGCTGGATTCAAACCCACCAGCTCAGGTGTATGTGGCTGGCACCAAGCCTATTGTGCTCATTTCTAAACCTTCCTCTGGGCTTTGCTCAGTGAATGGATTAAAGACTGTTGGGAATCACCCTTGGGACCTAGAATTTGAACCAGATGTCTGACTCCAAACTCATGCTGTCCTGCTCTCCCTCCCAGCTGCCCCTTCCTCTACTTGGGCAACTGTTTACATTCTGTTCAAATCAGACATCTGGTTCAAATTCTAGGTCCAGAGGGTGATTCTCAATAGTCTTTAATCCATTCACTGAGCAGGATTAATGGATTAAGCACCGTTGGGAATCACTCTAGGACCTTCTTTTCTATTTTCAGTAAAGAAGTTGCTCATGCTGGTCTTGAACTCCTGAGCTCAAGCGATCCACCAGCCTTGGCCTTCCAGAGTGCTGGGATTACAGGTGTGAGCCACCATACCTGGCCCTATTGTGCTCATTTCTAAACCTTCCTCCTGGGCTTTGCTCAGTGAATGGATTAAAGACTGCTGGGAATCAGCCTCTGGCCCTGTTCTGCCTACCTGTGATTGCTGCCTGGACCTAGCTCTTGCCTTCCAGAGGTTAAATATGGGGGCTGACTTGCTTGGGGTGAAGGAGTAAATGGAACAAGATAAGGACTGTACCAGGTTTCCATGGCCACAGAAGGAGCCTGGTCCTCAGGGAGCCACAAGCAGCAGGTAAGGGAACATGCAGTTATGAAGCTCTCCACCACCCTCTTGGTGCCAGGAGCTCTTTAGATGCGCCAGAAAGCATGGTGGCTGAGTGTGGGAGCCTACATCCAAGCTGCAGGCTTCCAGTTCCAGCTCTGACACTTCCAAGCTGCGTGACCTTGGGGAGGCTATTTGATATCTCTATGCCTACATTTCCTCATGTATAAGAATTAAATATCCCTGGTTAGGCATTCACTAAGTGTTAATCATTATTTACATGGAGCAGCTCATTTAACTAGGGTTAGGGACCATCTGGCTTCTTTCTGTTGTTTCAGCATAATTACTAATAATGATCTTTTTCACAATCAAAAGTGCCCTAGTTGGCATAATATCATCACTCCACCAGCTCTTATTTTGCAGAGGGCTTCAGACAGGTGAAGTCAGATGTCCCAAATCACACTGCTGGTAAATAGGCAAGATCAAATTTGAACCCAGTTCTGTCTGCCTCCCAGGCCTGTGCTCTGACCCCTGCTCAAGAGTACTGAAGGACATGTTTCTGCTGACCTGGGGGTCCATCGTAATGGCTCAGAGCATGGGCTCTGGGAGCCAACCAAATTGGTGAGTCATCTCACTTTTCTGAGCCTACTTTTCTTCTGTAAATGGTATCCAGGAAGCAGCTTGCATGGCCATGCCGGGAGAACCCATCCTAGGACAACCTATATGTAATTTGCATGAGCCGTGGCTGAAACTGGTTGCCATGAACATGTTGTGAGACCGAGTCTCACGCTGTCACCGTGGATAGAGCACTGTGGCATCATACCTCACAACAACCTCCAACTTGGGATGGAGCCATCCTCTTGCCTCAGTTTTTCTATTTTTAGTAGAGATGGGGTCTCGCTTTTGCTTGGGCTGGTCTCAAACTCAGGAGCTTAAGCAATCCACCTATCTTGGCCTCCCAGAGTGCTAAGATTATAGGTGTGACCCACTGCGCCTGGCTGCTTCTTTAGGTTTTGAGGGTCAAGACCTCCTTACCAGGAACAGTTGTCCCCTGATAAGTAGAGGGAGGGACAGCTGGGAGGGAGAGCAGGACAGCATGAGTTTGAGTTTGGAGTCAGACATCTGGTTCAAATTCTAGGCTTGGCCAGGCGCAGTGACTCACGCTTGTAATTCCAACACTCTGGGAGCTTGAGGCAGGTGGATCGCCTGAGCTCAGGAGTTCAAGACCAGCCTAGGCAACAGTGAGACCCCTTCTCTACTGAAAACAGAAAAACGAGTTGGGCATTGTGGCGAGCACTTGTTATCTCAGCTACTTGGGGGGCCGAGACAAGAGGATTGCTTGAACTCGGGAGTTTGAGGTTGCTGTGAGCTATGACACCATGGCACTCTATCAAGGATGACAGAGAAAGACTATTTCAAAAAAGCAAAAAATCTCAAGGCTTGGTGTTCACCAGTGCGCAGTCCTGAACCAGTCACTTAACCCCTCTAAGCTCCTATTAGTTCATGTGGAGTATGACGAGACGTGTAAACAGCCATCGTAATGCCACTGTGACTACAGTGCCTAATCCTCCTCTCTAGTCTCCTTCCTCTCCTCCATAATGATCTCTGCCCTGGCCTGTCAAAGTCTTGGCAAGCTGGACTTACTGTTCAGAGCAGTCTTCAGCTCTTCCCGGCTGTTAGCAGCGTGGTGCCAGGTGACCTGCAAGCCGTCTCGGTGGCTGATCTGGCCCAGGCTCAGCAGGTAGTCCAACATGTCCCCATCGGGGCGGCAGGCATCCTCCTTACAGCCTGGATGAATGGCAAGGGCACCACCATTACTGTCAATCCCTGTCCCAGCCTGACTTCTGTCCACCCATGCTACCATCCTCACTGGGCTCTCACTGCATCTGGCACACCATCTAGCATGAGATGGTGAGAACTGGACTCACCTGTATTGCAAGAGAGGGAAATTCTGTCTCCTGGCCCCCATGTAGGCCCCAGGACCAGCCTAGGGCAATCAGGAAAGGTGGGCATGGGAAGAGAGCATTTACAGAAGGGAGCATTTAAGAGAGACCTTCAAGGATGGGTAGAAATTTGGTAGAAAAGAGGGAATAGTTTATTCCAGACAGAACAACATAACCACAGACTTGGCTATGGAGATGTCTAAAGGATGGTCAGTGGCCTGGCATGGATGGACTGCAGATACATGGAGCAGGGCAAGACCTTGAATCCAGCTTCAGAGCTGACCACATGCGGGCAGTGAGTGAGGGTTGTGTTTGGGAAGATCTCCAGACTGACCGTAGGCTGGTGAGAGCAGGCTGGTGGCAGAGGGACTGCCTGGGAAGATCCAGAAGGAGACCCCAAGCACAGAGTGGGGAGAGCACAGCGAGTGGGAAGGAAGAGCCCGAGGTTCAGTACTGAGGAGCATAGGCAGGAGGCAGAGGAGGTGTAGGCCCTCCTAGATCCCCATGAGAATGGGGGAGCCCTCCACCAAGAAGGGCTTCAGGGACCACGAGATGTGGGGGAAGGGATGGGCTCAGCACAGTCTGCTGAGTTTAAAGTACAAGAAGCAATGCTCAGGCTAGTTGCCCTTAGCACAGTGGTTATGGTGCCAGCCACATACACTGAGGCTGGCAGGTTCAAACCCAGCCCAGGCCAGCTAAACAACAATGACAACTTCAATAAAAAAAAAAAAAATAGCTGGGGGCAGCACCTGTGGCTCAGTGGGTAGGGTGTCAGCCCCATATACTGAGGGTGGCGGGTTCAAACCCGGCCCTGGCTGAACTGCAACAAAAAAATAGCTGGGCGTTGTGGCGAACGCCTGTGGTCCCAGCTACTCAGGAGGCTGAGGCAAGAGAATCGCCTAAGCCCAGGAGTTTGAGGTTGCTGTGAGCTGTGTTGCCACGGCATTGTACCGAGGGTGACAAAGCTAGACACCGTCTCTAAAAAAAAAAAGAAGCAATGTTCATTGAGGGCATGGGAGAGAGGTCAAAGGTGAAGGCTGAGATGTGATGGTCCTCAGGCAACTGGTGAAGGCAAAGGAAGTTAATGGGAACTTCCCCTGGGCCTGGTGTCTCGGTAGCGTTGGAGGGTAGAAGAGGCAGATAGCCACGGATTGGGACAGAGCTGGAGAAGGAGCTAGTGACAGGGAAGCCATCGGATGGCATGAGGGGTGGCACGTACCTGACTGAGGGAGGGTGAAGATCAGGACCATTGTGACGGTGAACACCAGAGCCACAGTTGTGATGCCAGCAATTACCCATTTGGTCCGTCTGCCTGAGCACAGCTGCTGGTAGGCCATGGTGGCCCTGCCACTGGGAATGGATGGGAGGTGGGAGTCAATGGATTCTCCCCCAGATCTGGCCTGCTCTGCAGCCTCGTAATGTCCCAGTGAGGAAATAACCCCCAAAGCCCCTCCTCCTGCCCCACCCTGCTTTTCTTCCTCTAAGGAAGATCCTCCCAGGATCTCAACAGGCCAAGCAGAAAATCCTATCACCACTAAAATGAACTTTGAGCACAACAGGAGGCTGCAGAGGCTGTTGGGCTGAGCTCCCACCCCTGCCTGGGAATCTGGAGACCAGAGATCAAGCCTGGCTCCTCTCACATTTCTGCAGAGCAAGTGTCTGCCCCTCTCTGGGCCTCGTTTCCCCATGAGTAAAAGGAAGCTGTCAGACCTGGTGGCATTCAAGCTCTTTCTAGACTTTCTGCCCTGCCCCCAGGGTATCTTGCATATCAGACTAGGGTTGGTGACAAGAACAGATTAGATTTGCCTTAAGGACAAGAATTTTCCTTCTATCCTAGATTGTGACTGATAGATTATCTACCTGGGATTGAAACTGATAATGCTGATATGCTGGCCTGGGTTACTGCAAGCCACTCCTGGGACAGAGAGTCCATGGGCAAGGGGCAGGGTCACCACCTTACATAGGTGTTCGGGGAGCCCCAGTAGGGGAGCAAGTTAGAAACTATCCCTATTCTGAGAACCCTGGAGTTTGATATCAAGAATTGAGAGTGGGAATAAGATGGAGTCAGTTAGGCTAGGGCAGAGACGACACAGTTCTGGAAATGGAAGAACAGAGCAACCTTGGAGATGCTACTCTCACCATTCTGAATCGCTGGCCTTCTTACAAATAAGTGTGGTGGACCTATCGCTGTCTTCTGCGTACTGCCTTGGCCGTGACGGGTGGCTGGATGCTTTTCATCCGGTAGCAGAATCACTTGTGCCATGTACAGGGACTTCAGCTTATGGAGATTCGGGGAGAAGTCCAGCAGGGTACTTGGTGACTAACTCCCTGGGGTGTGTGTGGAGAATGACGCCCAGGTGGGCAGATGTCCGGGAACTGAGGGATGGCAGGGCAGGTCAGGAGGCTGTGGATCCTCCCTGAGCCACTGTCCAGGAAGAAGCTGGGTAGAGAGGTCCTGGACTCAGGAGGAAGATGGGGGCAGAAGACCAGGGTGTGAGCATTATTTCTGCCCAAGGCGGGAGACAAGGGATAGAGGCAAACTTCTGAGGACTCACAGTATGGCCAGGTAGAAGAGGAGCTTGGCTGAGCACGCGGCTGGCGGGTTCGAACCCGCCCCGGGCCTGCTAAACAACAATGACAACGACAACAAAAAAATAGTTGGGTGTTGTGGCAGGCACCCGTAGTCCCAGCTACTTGGGAGGCTGAGGCAAGAGAATCGCTTAAGCCCGAGAGTTTGAGGTTGCTATGAGCTGTGACGCTATGGCACTCTACCGAGGGTGACAAAATAGGACTCTGTCTCAAAAACAAACAAACAAAGCAAATATACTTACTGTACTTTGAACTTCTTTAGAAAATAATTTAATTAAGGCCTGTAATCCTAGCACTCTGGGAGGTCAAGGCAGGTGGATTGCCTGAGTTTAGGAGTTCCAGACTAGCCTGAGCAAGGGTGAGACTGTCTCTACTAAAAATAAGAAAACTAGGCTCGGCACCTGTAGCTTAAGTGGCTAAGGCACCAGCCACATACATCAGAGCTGGCGGGTTCGAATCCAGCCCAGGCCCACCAAACAACAATGACAACTATAACCAAAAAATAGCCAGGCACTGTGGCAGGCGCCTATGGTCCCAGGTACGTGGGAGGCTCAGGCAAGGGAATCGCTTAAGCCCAGGAGTTGGAGGTTACTATGAGCTGTGATGCCACGGCACTCTACCCAGGGTGACAGCTTGAGGCTCTGTCTAAAAAATAAATAAATAAATAATACCTATATACTCGAGTATAAGCCGAGTTTTTTCAGCACAAAATTTGTGCAGAGTTCGGGTTTTTCGGCACAAATTTTGTGCCAAAAAACCTCAGCTTATACTTGAGTATATACGGTAAATAAAAATAAAAATACTAGTTGAGTGTGATGGGAGCCTGTAGTCCCATCTACTCAGGAGGCTGAGGCAAGAGGATCATTTGAGCTCAAGAGTGTGAGGTTTCTGTGAGGTTGCTGTGAGCTACGATGATGCCATGTGGCCTTCAGCGTGACAGAGTGAGACTCTGTCTCAGAAAAAAAAAAAAAAAAATCCAGCAAGTGGCAATTTGACAAAGAAAAAAGCAAAAGAAAGAAAACATAGTGGGGATTCTAATAGAATACGTTTTCATAATGTGGATACCCCAATGGCCATATGCTCAGCGAGAGCTAGAGAGAAATAAACATAGCTGCCTATTTTGACATTGGCACCTGGTGGGATAAAAAAACTTCTAAAATTAATAACCACAGTGTGGCCCTCACACAGGTATTTGGTCCAAATTCATACTGCTTGGGTGGTCCAAAACCCTAAATGGTGGAGTTTATTTCAAAGCAATTTCGTTTAGGTGGTACTCCATGCTAACTAGCAGAAGCAAAAATAATTTTTCTTAAGTGGAATACAGCTTCAACTCAGACCTTAAAGAATTCTAAAGAAACATTTTAGGGGAAATGAGCAGTGCATCAATCCCAGGCAACTATCCCCCCATCTTTTTTTGTTTGTTTGTTTGTTTGAGACAGAGTGTCACTATGTCGCCCTGGGTAGAGTGCCCAGGTGTCATAGCTCACAGCCACCACAAAGTCGGGCTTAAGCAATTCTCTTGCTTCAGCCTCCCGAGTAGCTGGGACTACCAGCACCCACCACAACGCCCGGCTATTTTTTTGTTGCAATCGTCACTGTTGCTTGGCAGGGCGGGGCTGGGTTCGAACCTGGCAGCCTCAGTGTATGTGGCTGGTGCCCTAGTCGCTGAGCTACAGGTGCTGAGCCAACTATCCCAAAATTTATAAGAAAATAAGGCAGCATGGGTGGCACCTGTGGCTCAAAGGAGTAGGGCGCCAGCCCCATATGCCAGAGGTGGCGGGTTTAAACCCAGCCCCGGCCAAAAACTGCAAAAAAAAAGGGGGGGGTGGGCAGCACCTGTGGCTCAAGGAGCAGGGCGCCGGCCCTATATACCGGAGGTGATGGGTTCATAACCTGGCCCCAGCCAAACACTGCAAAAAAACCCCCAAACAAACAAAAAAAGAAAATAAGGCAGCATGAGTGAAAAGCAACAGAAATAATAAACATCAGAATCAGACACACAAAATCTGTCTTTATTTGTTTATTTTTTTTTTTTTTTTTGAGACAGAGTCTCATTTTATTGCTCTTGATAGAGCGCATGGTGTCACAGCTCACAGCAACCTCAAACTCTTAGGCAATTCTCTTGCCTCAGCCTCCTGAATAGCTGGGACTACAGGTGCCTGCCACAATGCCTGGCAATTTTTTTTTTTTTTTTTGCATTTTTTTTTTTGGCCGGGGCCAGGTTTGAACCCGACACCTCCAGTATATGGGGCCAGCATTGTACTCCTTTGAGCCACAGGTGCCACCCAGCCTGGCGATTTTTATAATAGCTGGACATTGTGGTGGGCACATGCAACCCTGGCTACTGGAGAGGCTGAGAGGATTCTTGAGAGGATCACTCAAACCCAGGAGTTTGAGGTTACTGTGAGCTATGATGCCATAGTACTCTACCAAGGGCGATGAAGTGAGACTCTGTCTCAAACAAAACAAAACAAAACAAAAACAAAACCCCAGGTGGCGCCTGTACCTCAAGCGGCTAAGGCACCAGTCATATACACTAGAGCTGGTGGGTTTGAATCCAGCCTGCACCTGCCAAACAACAATGACAACTACAACCAAAAAATAGCTGGGTGTTGTGGTGGTGGGTGCCTGTGGTCCCAGCTACTTGGGAGGCTGAGGCAAGAGAATCGCTTAAGCCCAGGAGTTTGAGGTTGCTGTGAGCTGTGATGCCAATGGCACTCTACCCAGGGAGATAGCTTGAGGCTCTGTTTAAAAAAAATAAAACCCCCCCAAAACAAACAAACAAACAAACTCTATACTTCTGCTCAGAAGGAAGAAGCTAGCACTTTGAGATGGGAATCTATCAGCTTCCTATTTGCCACCAATTAATAAACTTTACTTCTCAAACCACTTGTCCTTGTTCTTCTGACAATGGCCTTGAGACAAGGGCCAACCTTTTGGTAACAAGAGCTGTGGTTCTCACCTTCCTGATGCTGGGACCCTTTAATACAGTTGCTCGTGTTGTGGTGACCCCCAACCATAAAAGTATTTTCGTTGCTACTGTTATGAATCGTAATGCAAATATCTGATATTAGGCGACCCCTGTGAAAGGGTTGCAACCCACAGGTTGAGAACCCCTGATATAGAATGATCAAGCACATTTGAGTAGGATCTGAATTGAACTCTATAGATGAAAAGTATAATTAAAATTAAAATTAAAATTTAAAAATTTGATGAAAGGATTTAACATTAGGTTGGTCATTGCTGATTAGAAAATGGATAAGATTAGGAGAGGCCAGGCATGGTGGCTCACGGTAGCTCATGGCTATGATCCTAGCACTTTCGGAGGCCAAGGTGGGAGCATTGACTGAGACCACCTGAGCAAGAGCAAGACCCTGTCTCTACAAAAAGTAGAAAAATTAGCGGGGCATGTGGTGGGTACCTGTAGTCCCAGTTATTTGGGAAGCTGAGGCAGGAAGATTGCTCAAGCTCAGGACCTTGAAGTTGCTGTGAGCTAGGCTGATACTATGGCACTCTAGCCTGGGCAACAGAGTGAGACTATGTTTCAAAAAAAAAATAAAAAGTCACCGGAAGGCTATGGAAAGATAGCAAAAGCAGGAAGAACTAGAGGTAAACCAATGGTTAGAAGAGTCAGCTACTGGATACAAAAATATGTAAAATCTCACAAATATAATATCGAACCAAAAAAGTCAGAAAGAGAAGTGTGGGCAGGAGGAGAGCAGAGGAGGTGAGGGATAGAAAAGGCTATCCAAGGTGGACACATGGCAGCTGCCAATGACTGGTTACTGTCAAGTGTGGGGTTTGAGTTTGAGAGGCTCATTTCTGGGTGACATATCTCAGAACAAGTGGTGTGAGTAAGGATATCTTGAGATTTACTGGCCTGGGGGAAGGAGAAGATAGCTTCATGGGCAGTTCCACTACCATTTTGCAAATGGTGTCTGATGCCATTTCTCTATCTAGTCACTGATAATAGTTAGTGCAGTCATTGGTCATAGTTAAAAAGATCTTCTCTAGAGAGATAGCACCACTTCCTTATTGCAGAATCCAAGTCTCACTCTTGTGCACCACCCAGCTCAGCATTCTTATCTGCGCCTCCAATAGCAGCAGGGTGGAGCAGGGAAAAGACCAAAGACAGTCAAGTGTCCTTGCTTGTGACCTTGGACCAATATTTTCCCTCTCTTGGTCTCAATTTCCTCATCACAAACCACCTGATTTCAAAGCCCTTGTCACCCCAAGATGCAGAGAGGTATAAGGGCATATGGTGAGGGGCTTTTATGGGGACAAGTGAATGTCAGGCGAGGAGCTCAGCTTTCATTTGCAGTGGGGTCCTTTCTAGGTGGTCACGGAGGGTCTGTGGATAGGTCATTCTTTGACCTCTGATTCTCCCCAGTGTTTGGGCAGGCGCTTGGGCCTCATTGGCTGGGGACTTCTGGGTCATTGTGACCTCACAAAGGCTATAACCCCACCCTGGGCTGGTGGAGCCTAGGTAAGCTGAGGGGTGACTCTGGCAAAGTCCCAGGGGTGGGGGCAGCCTCCACAAGGCATTTACCACCTTGACCCCACCCCTCTGGGTAAAGTCTCCCCTTCTGCCTGTAATTCCACAGTTAGACTTCACACCTTTGACTTAAAGCTGAATTTTCTGTTACCATGTGGATGCCCCAGGAGGAGGTAAAACATTGAACTTTTATCAGCAGCTCAGGTCACAGAGAACAAATTTAGGATCTCAGGTCCTGAGAGTCTGGTGGGCTGGAGTTGGGGGGAACACGTAGGGAAGAAACGCCATAGATGGGGAAAGAGAAGGCGGAGAGCCTGGAGACCAGACTGTCTTTTTCCCAGGTTGTCCCAGCCTGCCAGCACATGGGGGGAGACAGGGCTGGGGGATGAACATTGAGGGCCTGCTGTGGGCCAGGCACTGTGGTCATCATGCTCTGTGTATTATCCCATTTGGAGGGTTAAGAGGGACAGATGGTGAGAGCCAGAGCACATTTTGAACTCAATCTCACTCCAAAGCCTTGGGTTCTGGCATTATGGCCAGACATTGGGATAATTGCCTTGTTTTCATCAGGCTTTTTTTTTTTTTTGAGACAGAGTCTCAGTATGTCACCCTGGGTAGAGTGCCATGGCATCATAGCGCACAGCAACCTCTAACTTGGGCTTAAGCGATTCTCTCGCCTCAGCCTCCCACATAGCTGGGACTACAGGCGCCCGCCACAATGCCTGGCTATTTTTCGTTGCAGGTGTCGTTGTTTAGCAGGCCCTGGTTGGGTTTGAACCTTCCAGCCTGGGTGTATGTGGCTGGCGTCATAACCACTGTGCTACAGGTGCCGAGCCTCATTGGGCTTTTTATTTAGGGTAGGAGCCTAAAAGTGACAGAGGGGATGAGGAATGAGACACAGAAAGATGTGGTTCCTTCCACTGAGTGATTTCAACCTTAGGAACCTTTAAGGTATTGTGAGGAAACCCACTTTGAAGAGTTGTCTTTGATTCACTCCTCACTCCATGGAGGTTTTGTACCTCTTCTCTTGGCCAGGCACCGTGCTGTGTGCTGGAGAAGTAGGGGTAACAAGACAGCCAGACATTTGCCAAGCTCATTTTCTCGAATTGAAACAGGTAAACAAAGTGATCCTCTGATAGAAAGCGATTGATCACATGAGCAGAGGGCCTCAAACACATTTAGGGATCACAGGAAGATTTCTTGGAGGAAAATGACAATGTCTTTGGAGGAAAAGCTGATGTCCAAAATGTGACTAGAGGCTCGGCGCCTGTAACACAGTGGTTTCGGCGCCAGCCACATACACCGAGGCTGGTGGGTTCAAACCCAGCCTGGGCCAGCTAAACAACAATGACAACCGCAACAAAAGAAAAATAGCCGGGCGTTGTGGTGGGCGCCTGTAGTCCCAGATACTTGGGAGGATGAGGCAAGAGAATCTCTTAAGCCCAAGGGTTAGAGGTTGCTGTGAGCTGTGACGCCACGGCTCTCTAACAAGAATGACATAGTAAAACTCTATCTCAAAGAAAAATAAAATAAAATATAACTAGATGTTAGCCAGAGGAAGCAACTGAAGTTTAGGTGAGTAGTCCTGAGGAAGATTATGGGAAGAGGAAAGGACTCATGGTAAGGGGAGGCCAGCACATTTGAGGCACTGGGAGAATTTGAGACTGGTGCAGGTATGGGGTGCAAGGCCAGGAAAGGGGATGGATACAGCAGTGAAATGTTTAAAAAAAAAAAAATTTATTTTCAGTTAAAAAAAATTTCATTTTTCTTAGAGTTTCATAGTTCTCTTTGTAGAGATCTTTAATGATCTGTTATTTTTTTATCTTGCAGTTTGCCAAATCATTTTTCTGCTTGCACAAGTATGCCTTTGAATCTTCCTAGTGAGTTTTTCCATTCAGTTATTGTACTTTAGAGCTCTAGAATTTCTTCTTGGTTTCTTATTAAGTTTTATATCTCTTGACTAATACTTATATTTGTTCATACATTATTTTATTGCGATTATCTACATTTTCTTTTAGTCTTTGAGCATCTTTAGGACCACTGTTTTGAAATCCTTGACTAATAGACCTGCCATTAAATGTTTGCTAAGAACAATATGTTGGTGTATTTTTCTCCTTTGAATGAATCATTTTTCTGTTTTTTTATATTCCTTGTGATTTTGTTTTTGTTGTTGCTGTTGTCATTGAAAACTGGACATTTGAATCCAATAATGTAGTTCCTCTGAAAATTAGATTCCCCCTTTCCCAAAGTTTTCTTTGTGTGTGTGTGTTTTGTTTTGTATTTTCCTGTAGATTGAGTCTGTGTTGAGAAACAGTGTAAAGTGTAAACTAATGTCTTTTCTGGTCTTTTTTAGTCCTGTACCTTTCTCTGAGTATGCATTGTGACTTTCTAATTTTTCTGTTTATGCAAGATGCATTTTTTAAAATATTGTCTTTAATATTTCATATCCAAAGTGGACACACACATGCATGAGCTCACATGCACACACACACACACAAACACATACACACAAAACTAGAAAAATATAGGAGAGTAGGGAGTAGGGAAGAAGGGTGCTGGCCCTTGACATCTCCTGCAAGTCACTTCAGTCAAAGAGGGAGGCATCTGCAACTCTGGTAAAAGGAAAAATCTTAACAGCTGCTGCCTCTTTGCCTTCATCTCTATTATTCAAAACATAAGTGAGCAATCACAGTGCACAGATCTCTAATATTTAGAGTATATGGACTTTTTGTTTACCTTGGATCCTCCATGAACACAAGCACAGCTGCCTGAGACAGGGATAGGACCTGGTGATAGGGACCTGCTATTGTGCTAAGAATTGCAATTGACTATATTAA
The DNA here is from genome assembly GCA_963574355.1 of Loris lydekkerianus. Lineage (NCBI taxonomy): Eukaryota > Metazoa > Chordata > Mammalia > Primates > Lorisidae > Loris > Loris lydekkerianus. Next base: position 8,074 of record CAUYPK010104354.1, on the reverse strand, counting down.
CCACAGCTTACCATTCAAACCTTCACACTGGGAATTTTCAGCCTTCAATAGACTCAAGAATTCCAAAATTCTTACAGTAGATGAAGCCTGCCAGTGCAATTTTTGTCTAGGTAAGGAGACGAATTCCTGCAGCTTCCTAGTCTGCTGCCCTCCTAGAATCCTCTCTCATGCTTTTATGACTTAAATTATAATACAACTTATGTTAAAAATTACAGAAAACATTTTTTAAAAGGGAAATTAGCACTATATTTGAAGACACTGGCATTAGGAATCATTATGTAAAACATTTAGTATCACACTGTATGGATTTTTGTATACTGATTTTATCTCAAGTGATAGAAAAGGTCATTCTAGATTATTAAATACTATTTAAAATATAATGAGTAAAAAAGTAACATACATAGAAACTTAAATTTTTATTACTTTATTGTTGATTGACAATATTTTACAGTAATAGAAATAGGTTATGATACTTCATTAAATGTTTTTAATAATATTTTGCCTTTATATAGATACACAAATTTTAAGAAGTATAATTTCATGACACTTGTAATTTTTGGTAGAAATTTGATTATTCATAAACTTAGTATTTATATTTTGGTGATTATGCTTAATATTTCCTAAAAGTGAAATTCTGTTTATGCTATACAGTAAAGTGGGGGTAGGAGGATGTTCTGGGAGTTCACAGTCTATAGATGTTTTTAGATGTACATATTACAATGTAGGCTAAGTGTAAAAGAACATAGAAATGTTATATTTATCTACATATTAGAGCTCCCTCTCAGTAAAGGCCTCCATTCCTCCCTTGCCAAGGTGCTGGGAAGCCTCTTGTTGAATCTTCCTTACAGGCTGGAAAAAGCAACAGTGGCCCTCAGGTTGGCCGATAACTCCCAGCGTCACACAAATGCCACAATTACTTTCCTTTCAAATACTCATCAGAATCTCATTCCCTCAGGGAAGAAATTGTCATGTATCAGTAACTGAAACCAATTCATGGACAGGAGAGACCATATGAGGTATCACAATATGTGCTTAAAAGATGCTAACACAGACTTCACTAAAATGTCCCAGGTAAAAAGTAAGGAGATTGTTACACAAAACCAACATATTTGCTTGGTTGTATTTACCGATGTTCTATTCAGATCTTTTACCAAGACAGAATGCTTCACGTAGACTCAGTTGTGATTTCTTCCATCTGCTTTTTTTTTGTTTGTTTTTAGTGATGGGGAGATTTACTAACATCTTATAGAAATGATGGTGCACTATTCTTGTTGGGACACATTGCCAAGTGTAATTTGTATTTGTGAAAATAGTTGTGTTAGCTCCTTGAGGACAACCCATGTTTAGGAACTACATTTTTATAAACCAAATTAAACCACTGCCCATGTGAGATGCCACTGTGTTCAAGGGTTGGGATCAGGGTTTGGCTAATTTTTATTCTTTCACTATTTCTGTAGCTGAATATCTAAGGAGCTCAGGTCCATGTGGTCACTGATGTCTTTTAACTCCTACTTCCATGGATTGATCTCATGAGAGCCTGGCTAAAAGGCCAGAGGATGCTTATGTGTCTTCAACTTCTAGTCTCATATGAACTTTTTCTTTGCTTTTGTTTTTATAAAAGTCTGATGTTACGATTTGGACTTTGAGAAAAGTCTTCATCTAAATCTTGAGAAAAATCTAAGTGTCTTCTTGCAATTTAAGAAATATTTTCCTCTTGTGGATATGGATATACAGGAAATAACACAGTCATGTGTATTTACAATTGGAATTGTCCTTGCATAATGATTTACCTGAGGTCACCAGGCATAGCAATTGCTGAATAATGACAAGACATTATTTTCTCCAAGTACCCTATATCCTGCCTCTACTCTTAACAGAACCAAAAGTAGTAGGCTTTTATTAAGCCTGTAACCCAATAGTAAGGTGCTTTCTCTCTTTCTTCCACAGTAGTTTTAGGAGGGAATCAATAAAACAGTTTCCAACAATTGCTAGATAATGCACTTACACACCTAGACCTCTGTGTGCAGAACACCACAGGAAAACATTTTTTTTTTCTTTATCACAAAACCAGTAACCTAAAACAACATTAAATAGTCCATATAGGTTGTTAAAATCTTGAAAATATAAGTAGTCATAAAGTTAGCTGACTTCTAGAATATTACATAAAATAGCCTTTACCCACCCACATACTCTCCATGGCAGTCAGCCACATAGAGGCTTTGGAAGACTGAAAACTCATCCTAAAGCCACTTGAAGCTTATTCCTGGCCATTCTGAAAAACTGACTGATATTGGTAATGGTTATAAAAAGTTTACCCCATGAGTCTCACAGGCTGCCAAGAATGTAATTGGGCTGAAATGGAATGCTGGTGTAAAGCTTGCATCTGGTTCTGAGTCAAGGAGCCCTCACTCTTTGACTAGCATCAAGGGAATCTTCTCACATTTAGGGAAAACAGATGGAATGATTTGACTATAATAGTTCATTTTAAGGAACTTTCCTAGCTTGTCCCAACTGATAGCAAGTTGGACACATTTTCAGATAAATAATAGATATTTTTCTATATCTATATTTCAGATAGCAGTAGGAGTTGAGTTACTAACCCTGGCTCAAATAAATCAAATTAGATAAATTAATTAGACATCTGGCATGTGCAAGGCATGATTCTACCCATGGTTTTACCAAACATATCACAATACTAAAGTACTCTTATTCCATTTTTCTACTAAATGATTGAAATACAACATAGTATTTTACAATAATTAGGACATTCTTCAGAACACTTTTAGAACTTGTTTACATTTGTCGTATTATTATATGATTTTTGTGAAACTCAGTATTGACAGGCACTCTTAAGGTAGAAGCTGAGTCGTATTCTACCGTCTGTTGGAGACATGTAGATGAGTAATTACTACTGTCTTCTCCATCTTGTTGTGTGACTTGCTCAGGACTCAGCAAACACATGCCTTTTAGAAATTTGACCAAGGATTTCAATCTTTTGAAGTTTCAACTCAACAATGATGAAGTTGTGTCCGTAAATCTCTGTACTCTAAAGTGACCACAATACTTAAACAAAATTCAATAAACATTTACTGTTTCTATTATATTTCAGACACTAAATAGTCCATGTGCTAGGGACAGAAAATATGAATAACACTTTCCTCACACAATTGAATGGAGGTGGTAGACAAATAAAACTATTTCAATACAAAGAGCGCTATGATTAAGAGTAAAGACGTCTGCTGTTGAATAAAGGTAGCCAACAGCCCCATGTTATGCTAATCTGAAGTAAGATCAGCCCTAAGTGAAAAATATACACTAGATTTTGAAAATTCAGTATGAAAAAATAAAATATCTCATTATTAAAATGTTGCTACATATTGAAATATTTAGAATATATTGTATTAAGCAAAATATACTAGTATAATTAATTTCACCTGTTTATTTTTACTTTTAAATGAGTGGTTTTCAAAATTTTAAATATTACATTGTATTTGTAGCTCATATTAGATTTCTATTGGATGACACTGGTACAGACTCCGATATTAGCCTTCTTGTCTTCAAAATTAATTATATCACAAGCAATGAGACCTTAGGTAAGTAATTTAATTTTCTTTGCCTCTGTTTTCACATGTGTAAAATGGGACTGGTGATAATTACAGTTGTTTAATTATTTGTCAGGAGGAGTAATTGATTTTAAAACAAGTAAACGGCTATTATTATTAAAGAAGTAAACAGAGAACAGTAGAAACCAAGAAGAATTACTGAACTTAATTCTTAATTCTAGGAGAAATAAAATTCAAGAAAAAATTCTTTTCAAATGTTACGGTTTAAGTAAGCCTCAAAGAATGTTAGGAAGCTCTCTAAGTGTGATTAGAGGGAAAAAGTATTCCAAGAACAGGGAGAAATCTAACTAAAGACAAAAATTCAAAGAATCCTGTTTCATTCCAGAAACCGGAAGTAATTTCAAGTTGTAAGACTGCAGACTACTTGGAAGTAGTGGTGTAAACAGACTAGGGATATGAGCATGAGCCAGATCACTAATCTGCCCTGAACTTTGCTAAGCAATTGATGAAATTAAGTAATCCCTTTGTAAGACTAATCATAGTGTCCCAGGAGACTTAAAGGTGATATACAAAGAAAAGAAAAGAAATGGGAGTAAGTAATGCTATGTAGAAGATTACCGAAACATTCATTCAAAGAGTTTTTGAAGAGGCCAGGCTTTGTGGCTCTCCTCTAAATCCCAGCACCCAGGGAGGCTGAGGTGGGAGGATTGCTTGAGCTCAGGAGTTTGCAACCAGCCTGAGAAAGACCCCCATCTCTACCAAATAAGTAAACAAATAAATAAATTCGCTGGGCATGGTGCTGTACACAGTGCTATACACCTGCAGTCCCATCTACTTAGGAGGCTGAGTCAGGAGGATCCCTTGAGCCCAGAAGTTTTAGGTGGCAGTGAGCTATGACATTACTGTACTCCAGCTGGAACAAAAGAGCAAGATACTATTTTAAAAATCAAAAATCTATGGAGAAAGGGCCAAGGAAGGAGAAGGGAGGGGGGAGGTTTTGGTGGAGGGAGTGTAATGGGTGGGGCCACATCTATGGTGCATGTTAGAATGGGTACAGGCAATTGCACTAATGTACACACTATGATTTAACAATAAAAAAAAAAAAAAAATTAAAAAAATTAAAAAAAAAAATTCATTTCCTCAAGCCCCTGGCCACATTTCAAGAGCTCAATGGCCACACGTGGCTAGTAGCTACTATATTGGATAGTACAGAAACAGGATTGATTCTGATTGATTCCACAATGCAGAAAAATCTACTGGAAAGGAATGGTTTAGAAGAATAAAATACAGAGAACCATTGCTTCTATTTAAAAAGAATTGCAGTGCAGTGCCTGTGGCTCAAAGTAGGGCGACAACCCCATAGACCAGAGGTGGCAGGTTCAAACCCAGCCCCGGCCAAAAACTGCAAAAAAAAAAAAAAAAATCAAAACCAAAAAGTTGTTGGATTGAAGAGTAAGGCACGTTTTCTCCTTCTTTCTTTAGCTGACTCTCAAGGTAGAATGCTTTTGCACAGGTAGCAAGTTTTTCCATGGATTGAGTCCATTAAGCTCACAAGCCTCCAAACCTTGTACTCATTTAACCCATTTATTGTAAGCTAGTTAAGGAAAACAAATTTCAGACTTGAGAAATTGTGCATGGTCCTCCAAAATAAATATTAACATTCAGATTCTTTATTATTATAGACAGACAGCAACACTGAGAAGATATTTATAACATACAAGGCTAAAATAGAATTAGGCACCTGTTCTAAGGTGATAGAGAAAGGCTGCAAGATCTTCCAAAACAGTACCCTTTGTCTTAGAACTGTAGGTGTTACAATGTTATAATATGAGGGCAACAAAATTATAAGAAAGGTGACTCTTATAGGAATATTAAGGATTAAATTTTAAATACAAGCTATATAAGAAAAGATTATAAAAAATGAAATATATAAAAACAAGTATCTCTAATATATGATAAATTCCTGGTAGGGGACTCTAACAGTAAAACAAAAGCAATATTATTTGAACTTTAATTTTGATTAATGCCTTTTTGTCCTTTTCTTTCTAGAATGATTGCAGTGTTTTGTCTCTAGTGTTGTAAACAGCTAGATACAAAAGTATTGAAGCCAACTTTCTGTGACAGTACTGGAGCCCACATTCCAAGCTGATAACATCACAAGTACCCTACATGTTTATTTGCTGCATCTCATTAGCTTATTTCTCAGTTGTCTTGATCCATTTCTTTTCCCCCCACCCCACCCCCGCAACCTCAGACAGTAGCTTTGCCCTTGTGTCAGGCAGGCTGATTCTCTCATGGCAAAGTGTAATCTCAAATAGTTTCATTCACAGCCTGTATTCATCACTCATTCATAGTTCAGCATTACAATTCTTCTTCCATTTATGTCTTTTCTCTGTGTTGATTTTTATATTTATTATCTTTTAGGTTTAAAAATTAATGACACAATCAAATTTGATTTGGAAAATATAAATTTCTAGCTAAGACAGAGATCTGTCTCCAAATAAGCAGGAGATAAAAAGGTAAGGAAAATGGGAAAGTAAGTATATCTTACACAAAATCACTTGTAATGTCATTTCAGAATCTCACCTCCAGGGAATCTGTATGTTTTACTGACCATGCATTACACTGCAAAACTAACTGGAGTTGTTTGGGGGAAAGAGAGGGTAGAAAACCCAATTTTTAAAAGAACAAGCAATATAGAGAAATAAAAACTAATGCATAAATAGCCTTGATGTTGGGATAGCAGATTAGAAAATGCTCATACAAACAGTGATGAAATGTGACAGAAGCTATCGAAATCCAAATCCACACAAACATTCAAATTGCTTCTCATCTGGACACAGTATTTTATTCTAGTCTGAATTGCAATTACAAATAATGGGCTTCAAACCTTCTGAACTAGTACCCAATGAATGAGGCAGGTTTCTGCTTTCAAACATTTGGGCCATCTTCTTGTTCATATGCTATGGTTTGATGCCCAGGTTTCTTTCTGTGCCATGAAACTCTGGTCCAGCATGAAACTGGAAAAATGTGGTGCAGTGACAGGATGATGAATGAGGTTCACCACATTTCAAGGTTGGATTGTCCTCTTTCTTTCTTGGCATCAGAAACGGCTTTACCAATACATTGTCCTAGAACACATTATTCTTTAATGTTTCAAATTCAAATAGACAATGCCCACAATGTATAAGAAGACAAACAGGGGGATCTTTTTGCCTAACATAAATGCCCAAGTTCAGTACTCTTGCTTTAGAGCAGGACTCTTTAAAATAGATAAAGATTTTGTTTGTTGTAACTAACCAGATTTATAAAACTCCCGAAATAAAAGAACAGGTGAAGGCACAAGTTTTCTATTTAGTGAGGGTTCTTTTCTTTAAAACAAGATTTGCCATGTTTCATTTAAAAATTGATTTCATTTAATGCATTTAAAATCCAATAAGAAACTAGTCTATTAAACAGAACATAGAGCACCTAACTTTATCCAAAAGTTACTTCAGTTTGTGATTGTAAAACGTTGCAAAAGATGTCAATTATATGAACAGAGATAAAAATTAAAGTCAAAAAATTTTTCAATTTAAGAGTAGAGAGGTAACATCTTATAACTATCAGACCTTTAAAAATTGATTACAGGTTTAAAATCAACAAAATGAAAACTAAAAAATAGAATGCACTAAATCTGTGATGCAGTTTCACTCTCTCTGATAGTTTTATAAATTTTCATTGAAAATTAAATTGGAAATGTATCACTAGACTAAATTTAATTTGAAACTTTATTTTAGAAATCCAGTACTGTTAATTTAAGGCCTGGCCTGGTACTTCTTGCCTCTGGGAGGCTGAAGCTCAAGGATTGCTTAAGTTCAAGAGTCTGGGACCAGCCTGAGCAAGACCCTGTTTCAACTAAAAATAGAAAAATTAGCTGAATGGCATGGCATAAGTTTGGAGTCTCAGATACTCAGGAGGCTGAGGCAGAGGATTGAGGTAGCCCAGTAGTTGATGTTGCAATGAGCTATGATGACGCCACTGCGCTTTCACTGGGGAACACAGTGAAACTCTTACCCCTCCTCAAAATGTGGAGAGAAGGGAACACTTTTACACTGCTGGTGGGACTGCAAACTAGTACAACCTTTCTGGAAGGAAGTATGGAGAAACCTCAAAGCACTCAAGCTAGACCTCCCATTTGATCCTGGAATCCCATTACTGGGCACCTACCCAGAAGGAAAAAAATCCTTTTATCATAAGGACATTTGTACTAGACTGTATTGCACCTCAATTTATAATGACCAAAATGTGGAAACAGCCTAAATGCCCACCAACCCAGGAATGGATTAACAAGCTGTGGTATCTATATACCATGGGATACTACTCAGCTATTAAAAAAAATGGAGACTTTACATCCTTCATATTAACCTGGATGGAAGTGGAAGACATTATTCTTAGTAAAGCATCACAAGAATGGAGAAGCATGAATCCTATGTACTCAATTTTGATATGAGGACAATTAATGACAATTA
>CAUYPK010104353.1:0-14161 GCA_963574355.1 Loris lydekkerianus | reverse complement strand
AACAAAATCCCAAAACCAGAGATGTTGGTGTGGATGTGGAGGAAAGGGCACACTTCTACACTGCTGGTGGGAATGCCCACTAATACGTCCCTTCTGGAAGGATGTTTGGAGAATACTTAGAGATCTAAAAATAGACCTGCCATTCAATCCTATAATTGCTTTACTATGTGTATACCCAGAAGACCAAAAATCACAATATAACAAAGACATCTTTACCAGAATGTTTATTGCAGCCCAATTCATAATTGCTAAGTCATGGAAGAAGCCCAAGTGCCCATCGACCCACAAATGGACTAGCAAATTGTGGTACATGTATACCATGGAATATTATGCAGCTTTCACGAAAGATGGAGACTTTACCTCTTTCGTGTTTATATGGATGGAGCTGGAACATATTCTTCTTAGCAAAGCATCTCAGGAATGGAAGGAAAAGTATCCAATGTACTCAGCCCTACTATGAAGCTAAATTATAGCTTTCACATGAAGGCTATAACCCAACTATAGCACAAGACTATGGGGAAAGGGCCAAGAAAGGGGAAGGGAGGGGCGAGGTTTTGGTGGAGGGAGTGTAATGGGTGGGGCCACATCTACGGTGCATCTTAGAATGGGTACAGGCAAAACTTACTAAATGCAGAATACAAATGCCTACATACATTAACTAAGAAAATACCATGAAGGCTACGTTGAACACTTTGAGAATATTTCAGATTGTAGATGACACCCTCATATTGTACCCCTTGATTGCAGTAATGTACACAGCTATGATTTAACAATAAAAATAAATTAATTAAAAACAATCAAGTACTCCAATTGCATTAATTATATAAAATCTCCCCAAAAATAAAAGTCCTAGTGCAAATGGTTTCACACCAGAATTCTATCAAACCTCCAAATAGGAACTAGTTCCCAATGCATAAACTTTTCCAAAATAGAGAAAGAAGGAATCCTCCCTAACACGTTCTATGAAGCAAGTATCACCCTGATCCCTAAAGCAGGAAAGGATCCAACAAAAAAAGAAAACTATAGACCAACATCATTAATGAATATCGATGCAACAAGATAGTAGCAAACAGAATACAACAACACGTTAAAAAGGTTATGCACCATGATCAAGTGGGATTTACCCCAGAAACATAGAGTCGGTTCAACATACTCAAATCTATAAATATAATACACCACATAAATAGAATAATACAAAAAGACCATATGATTCTTTCAACTGATGTAGAAAAGGATTTTGCCAATATCCAGCATCCTTTCATGTTAAAAACACTCAAGGGGTGGTGCCTGTGGCTCAAAGGAGTAGGGCGCTAGCCCCAGATACCGAAGGTGGCAAGTTCAAAAGTGGCCCCGGCCAAAAGCTGGGAAGGATGGGGGGAGGGGAAAGGGGAGGGTGAGGGTGAGGGGAGTGGAGGGAAGGGAAGGGAAGGGAAGAAAGGAAGAAAGAAAGAAAGAAAAACAGTTCTTAGGAATAAAAACAATTCTGGAGGCATCATGTTGCCAGACTTCAGATTATGTTACATGGCTATAGTGATCAAAACAGCATGGTACTGGCACAAAAATAGTGATGCAGATCTGTGGAATAGGACAGAGAATCCAGAGATGAACCCAGCCACATATCATCATTTAATCCTTGATAAGCATTACAAAACATGCAAAGGGGAAAAGAATACTTATTTAACAAATGGTGTTGGGAGAACTAGTTATCCAAATGCAGAAGACTGAAACTGGACCTGCACTTCTCACTATTGACAAAAATTGATTCTCGTTGGATAAAAGATTTAAATTTAAGACATGAAACAATAGGCTTGGCACCTGTAGCTCAGTGGCTAGGGTGCCAGCCACATACTCCAGAGTTGGCAGGTTCGAATCCAGCCCAGGCATGCCGAACAACAATGACAACTACAACCAAAAAAATAAATAAATAAAATAAATAGCCAGGCATTGTGGTAGGCACCTGCTACTTGGAACGCTGAGGCAAGAGAATCTCTTAAGCCCAAGAGTTTGAGGCTGCTGTGAGCTGTGATGTCATAGCACTCTACAACCTGGGCAACAGCTTCAAACTCTGTCTCAAAAAAAAAAAAAAAAAAAAAAAAGACATGAAACAATAAAAGTTTGAGAACAGAGTATGAGGAAAACACTTGAAGTTGAGATACTGGCCTAGGAAAAACTTTATGAAGAAACCCCCCCTAGCAATTACAGAAATACCAAAAATAAACACCTGGGACTTGATAGAGCTCAAAACCTTTTGACCAGCTAAGAGTACCACAAACAAAGCAAACACATAGCCCTTAGAATGGGAGGAGATTTTTGCATGCTATAAATCTGACAAAGGGCTGATAACTAGAATCTACAGAGAACTCAAATTAAACAATAAGAAAAGTGCAAATAACCTTCTCTATAAGTGGGCAAGAGATTTTAACAAAAACTTCTCTGAGGACAGATGAATGGCCAACACACACAGGAAAAAATGCTCATCATCTTTAATCATCAGAGAAAGGCAAATCAAAACCACTTTTAGATATCACCTAACCCCAGCAAGATTAGCCCACATCACGAAGACCCAAAACACCAGACGCTGGTCTGGATGTGGAGAGAAGGGAACACTTCTACACTGCTGGTGGCATTGCAAACTAATACAGCCCTTTTGGAGAGAAGTATGGAGAATCCTCAAAGATCTAGAAAAAGACCTTCCATTTGACCCTGTAATCCCATTAGTATGTATCTACCCAGAAGAACATGAATCATTTTACCACAAAGACATCTGCACTTCAATGTTTGCTACAGCTCAATTCATAATAGCCAAGTTGTAGAAGCAACCTAAGTGCTCATCAACCCATGAATACATCAACTAACTATGGTATACATATACTATGGAATATTATTTAGCCATTAAAAATATAGAGACTTTACATCTTTTACATTTACCTGGATGGAGTTGAAATACATTCTTTTTAGTAAAGTATCACAAGAATGGAAAAACAAATATCCAATGTACTCCATACTAATATGAAATCACTATATAAACAATTATATGCTCTTAAGAACAATAAAACACTAATATAGTCCAGTTTGGGGGTAAAGGGAAGCAGGAGGGGGGAGGGGAAGGACATATGGCAGACGGAGGGTGGGCAAGAGGCAGGATCTCACCTAAAGTGCACGTTGTGAGGGTGTATAACACACCCCCTGGGTGAGGACTCTTCTACAAATTTAACTTTGCCCTGGAAGTGAGAACAATGTAACCTAAGTATTGTACCCTCACATTAATTTGAATAAAGTTTAAAAATAAATAAAACATATAAATTAATAAATATTTTAAATAAATGTCCTTATTTCATCTATATTTATTCTTTTTTTTATTTATTTCATCTATAATCTCTAAAATTTTAAAACATTCGAGGTAGAAAAAAATCTTTTTTAAAAAATCTTCTTGGGTGGCACCTGTGGCTCAAAGGAGTAGGGCGCTGGCTCCATATGCAGTTGTGGGTTCAAACCCAGCCCCTGCCAAAAACTGGGGAAAAAAAAAAAAAAAAATCTTCTGGCTCAGTGACTGTAAGTTTAGCATCTAGGGCACCAGGCACATACACCACAGCTGGTGAGCTGGAATCCAGCCAGGCCCTGCCAAACAACAGTAAGAACTAGAACCAAAAAATAGCTGGGCATTGTGGTGGGTGCCTGTAGTCCCTGCTACATGGGAGGCTGAAGCAAGAGAATCGCTTAAGCCCAAGAGTTTGAGGTTGCTGTGAGCTATGACACCACAGCACACTACCCAGGGCAACACAGTGAGACTCTGTTTCAAAATAAAATAAAAATAAAATAAATAAAATAAATAAAATACGAAAAAAATCTAACAAGGAAAATAAATAGCCTATTACATATTTTTATATGGTAAATGTCACGTTATGATTAAAGAACAGATGGTAGATGAAATGGGACTCTATGTGAGAATGACCAATATCTAATTGAACAATACCCATACCAAAGCTTTAGTCAAAGGAGACACCAGCATGTCATGTAGCACATGAGTGGTAGGCTGCCCACTCATCCAAGTATGATTCTCACTATTTCCAGACAATAGGTGCAAGTCACCCAGACAGAAGGATGCCTTGTTTAAGATGCTTCCATCTCCATGCCATTTTATTCTTACTTATAAAAAGGGAAATCATTTTTTAAATTTTTATTTTATTTGTTTTTTACTGTTTGGGATTCATTGAGGGTACAAAGAATTAGGTTACAGTGATTGCATTTGTTAGAGAAAGTCCCTCCTGTAATTGTGTCCCGCCCCCATGGTGTGCCATACACTGTGACCCCCCACCCCCCTTCTTAATACCCTCTCCCCACTTGTTCATTCCCCTACACCCCCCTTTGTATTAACTCATCTACTGCCTTCATATTAGAATAGAGTACATTGGATTCTTGCTTCTCCATTCTTGTGAAACTTTACTAAGAAGAATGTGCTCCACCTCCATATCTTTCGGATTCAAAGCATTACTACCTTTATTCATTACTGGTGGGAATGCAAAATTGTATGGCCCCTTTGGAAGACAGTTTATAACACTAAACGTATTCTTACCATATAATTAGGCAATCACACTCCTTGGATTTGTTCAAATGAATTGAAAACTTATGTCCAAGCTGGGCACCGGGGCTCATGCCTACAATCTTAGCACTTCGGGAGGCTAGGCTGAGGCAGGAGATCACTTGAGGCCAACAGTTCAAGACTAGCTGGAGCAACAAAGTGAGACCTCAACTCTCAAAAAAAAAAAAAAAATTAGCTGGGCACAGTGGCACATGCCTATAATTCCAGCTACTTGGGAGGCTAAGGCAGGAAGAGTGCTTGAGCCCAGCAGTTCAAGGTTGCTGTGAGCTACAACTAGGCCAGGCCACTGTACTCCAGCCTGGGTAGGGTAGCCTGGGTAGACAGTAAGGGAAAATACTCACAAAATCAACTTACATCCACACAAAACCTGCACACAAATGTTTACGGCAGTTTTATTCACAGCCAAAACTTGGAAAAAGCCAATATGTCCTTCAGTAAGTGAATAAACTATGATGTATCCATACAATGGAATACTATTCAGTGATAAACAGAAATGAGCTATTATGCCACAAAAAGATATGAAGGAACTTTAAATGCATTTTAGTAACTGAAAGCCGCCAATCTGAAATGGCTACACCGTCTCTGACATTCTAAAAAGAAAAAACTATGGAGACAGTAAACAGATCAGTGACTGCCAGGAGTTTAACAGGAAAAAAGGATGAACAGGTGGAGCATACACGATTTTTAGGACAGTGCAACTATTCTGAATAATTTAATGGTATGTGTTATTATATCTTTGTCGAAATCCATAGAATGTACAACAGCAAGAGGAAGCCTAAACTACGGACTTTGGGGGAATATGATGTGTTGATGTTCCACCAGTTTTAACCAGGTACTACTCTAGTGGGAGATGTTGATAGTGGGCAAGGCTGTGAATGTAGGGATGAAGGCAGGAAGTATGTGAGAACTCTGTACTTCCAACTCAATTTTGCTATGAACATAAAAATCCTCTAAAGTCTACCTTTTTTTAAAAAAAGCATTACTAAATTTCATTTAAAAGACTTGTTTTAGAAGTCAAACTTTGTTATAGCCTTTCAAAAGTATTAAAATTTGGGAATATTATCACCAACAAAAATTGTCCTAAGGTCAGCTCTGAAGTCTAAATAAGCAAGGCTAACAACTATTGGAAAAAACAACTAAAAAGTAAAGTCTTACCAGACAGCCTAACAAGCTAAGGTTCTCTATTAACACAGTATTAAAAACACTAGTATCAAATGCTAATTGTTGAGATTTGACTAGCTACTGAATTTGAAAAAAATAAACAGGAAAAAACAAAACCTCTGATCCCTAGAAGGACTGATTCAGCCCACTAACCACTAAGTGTAGCTGGGGTGTTATGGACTGTCCTAAGCCCTTAGGCTGTACTCTGAGGAGGTAAGAAAGGTAACAGGGAATTCTTTGCTTCCACAGGGAGGGCCAGGCAAAGTAGTGGTGAAGCAGGATGGAGCTGAGCCTCTGAAAACTCCAGATATACTCCCCAGTCCCATTCTTGCCCACCCCATTCAATCCCCTCCCATCCCTTCAGGAACTCAGCTAAAACAAGAGTCCACAGCTCCAGGTTTTGCATGTGCATATTTGGTATTGCACATACATATTTCCTCACTGATCAGCTTTCTGGATGTGGATTATCAGTGATGAGGGACACAGCCTAGAAACTGTATCTCTATATCTTCCTACGGAAAATAGCTACTATGGAAATATCACCTGTCGAAAAAATAGCCAGTACGATTTTCAAAAAAGTTTTTAACATATTTATGACATCAATATTACTCAATGAGATAGCCTGTCATTAGAAAATGACTACAGTAATGAAACCATTGATGTTTCTACTTGGCAGAATTCTACAGAATCTACTATAAACTGATAACACTGATTAGTTTTTTCAAGCAAACTCACTTGATCTAGGCTTTAAGGAACTGACTCGTGCTAACCAAACTCAACCAAACTACTTTATATCCTATAAACAACCACATGTACATTTTCTCTGAAAGCTATTTTTGCCAAAACAATGAGAGTAGATACCTGCACAGGGCCAAGTGCTCGCAGAAGACCAGAAACTCAAAGTTGCTTGGTAAGCAGAGAATTGAATAAATGGGAGTTGAATATCCTCAGGCAAGATTTCTATGAAATTATGGCAAACTGCCCTTCTCTAGCCAACAGTTCTCTCTAAAAATAATGGCTAGTTATCTAAAATTAGAGTACATTCTCTACCAGAGAATAAAATTTTAGCCTTTCACATTTCTCCTTTTTCAGTATTCTTTGTCACTAAAGTTTCTGTTACTATAATTTCTTACATGAAATGCATGGCACAATACCCTCAATCTCACAATGTTTGTTGCCTTTAAATCACAATATAAGAATGGGTTAAAGTTACTCCATTTTTGAGACAGAGTCTCACTCTGTTGCCCAGTTTAGAGTAATATGGCATCAGCCTAGCCCACAATAACATCAAACTCCTTGGTTCGAGTGATCCTCTCATCTCAGCCTCCCAAGTAGCTGGGACTACAGGTGCCTACCACAGTGCTCAGCGGTTTTTCCATTTTTAGTAGACACAGGGTCTCACTCTTGCTCAGGCTGGTCTCGAACTCCTGAGCCCAAGTGATCCTCCTGCCTTGGCCTCCCAGAGTGCTAGGGAGCCACATTACAAATGTGAGCCACCACACCAGAACTATTCCATCAATTAAAGGTTTAGTTTCCTCACCTCGGCTTCAGATTTGGGGATCTGAGGATTCTATCTCATTGAGCTTTTAGCTTTTAAATGCATTTCAAAAAGCAATTAACATTCTAATAGCTTTCCAGTTAAAACCGTATCTCCAATTGCTGGTTCTGCTGTGTACATTCCCTCCAGCAAATGTTTATGTGTCCAGGCACAAATTCAGACTTCTAAGTATTAAAGGGATGCAATAATAATTATATGCTAAGTAGACTGCCAAAGGCAGCAGGGCTTTCATAGTTTTTAAAAAGTTTCCCTCTTATCCCCATACCTTTCTCCAAATTCCCCTTGCTTTCTCCCCTCAAAGCATTTTAATGTTTATAATACAGAAAATAATTTACATAAAAAACCCTTATTTTCATATGTAGAAAAACATAGGATCCATGACTGGTCAAGAATAAACAAATATAGAATTCTTATTATGAACAATCTTTGGAACTAATAACTTTTGTAAGTACACTAAACTCCACAACCATACACAAGCAAACAAAAAGCAGAACACAACTTTTAAACAATAAGAAAAATATAATGCCCAGGAGAGACCTTATTGCCCCAAACAGATGGCAGAGAAAATTGGTGAGTAAAAGCTAGTCAACAGAAGCAGGAACACTGAAAACAAACGTGGCAGACAGGGGAGAGGGGACTAGAAAAGGCATCAGGGCAAGTAGTCAGCATCATCTGCTACCAGGAGCAGAGTCCCCTGCCCAAGACGGCTCAACAGGATTACCACTGAGATCACAAAGTAATAAGAAAATGCTGTAGAAAGAAAATGCTACCAGCTACTTCAAGGGAACTCTCACTTCCCTAAGACTTTCAGCAAGTAAACAGACTTTTCAGGGAAAAAAAGGAGAAATACAAGGGCAAGTGAGGTTTGAGACTGTTTTCATTTTTTAAGGTCATTTCTTCTGTTCTCCCTAAATTAGACAAAAGCAATCCAGACTATTCTCCAAAGTATCTCTTAATTACATCAATTACCAACATTCACAAAGCACAATCTTACGGGAGACTATACTGAAAAAACCAGTCACTCAGTAACATCTAAAATCAATAGGCCCTTCCTTAACTGGCTGGGCAAAAAGTTATACTATTTTCTGTGTTTAAATCTTTAGTGCAAAGTATTAGGTAAAGAAGGACATGCTGAGGTCTCTAAGAGGAAAATAATTTTTTTTTCTGCACATGCACAAATGTTTTCAATGCCCAGTGATTTTTTTCTATAAAATTTTTTATCAACCCACAGCTAATATTTTACTGAATGGAGCTAAACTGAAAGCTTCTCCTCTTAGAACTGGAATCAGACAAGGTTGCCCTCTGTCACCATTACTATTCAACACAGTACCGGAAGTTCTAGCCAATACAATTAGGCAAGACAAGGAAATAAAGGGAATCCAAATGGGAGCAGAGGAGATTAAACTCTCCCTCTTTGCTGATGACATGATCTTATACTTAGAGAACCCCAAAACTCAACCACAAGATTCCTGGAAGTCATCAAAAAATACAGTAATATCTCAGGATATAAAAATCAATGTCCACAAGTCAGTAGCCTTTGTATATGCCAATAACAGTCAAGATGAGAGGCTAATTAAGGACTCAACTACCTTCACCATAGCTTCAAAGAAAATGAAATACCTAGGACTATACCTAACAAAGGAGGTGAAGAACCTCTATAAAGAAAATTATGAAATCCTCAGAAAGGAAACAGCAGAGGATATTAACAAATGGAAGAACATACCATGCTCTTTGCTGGGAAGAATCAACATTGTTAAATCTATACTTCCCAAAGCAATCTACCTATTTAATGCCATTCGTATTAAAATACCAACATTGTACTTTCAAGATTTGGAAAAAATGATTCTGCATTTTGTATGGAACCAGAAAAAAACCCATATAGCTAAGGCAGTTCTTAGTAATAAAAATAAAGCTGGGGGCATCACTATACCAGATTTTAGGCTGTATTATAAAGCCATAGTGGTCAAGACAAGCATCGTACTTGGCACAAAAACAGAGACATAGACATTTGAAATCGAATAAAAAATCAGGAAATGGGGTGGCGCCTGTGGCTCAGTGAGTAGGGCGTTGGCCCCATATACCGAGGGTGGCGGGTTCCAACCCAGACCCGGCCGAACTGCAACCAAAAAATAGCTGGGCATTGTGGCGGGCGCCTGTAGTCCCAGCTGCTCAGGAGGCTGAGGCAAGAAATCGCGGAAGCCAAAGAGCTGGAGGTTGCTGTGAGTCCTGTGATGTCACGGCACTCCACCGAGGTCGGTAAAGTGAGACTCTGTCTCTACAAAAAAAACCCCAAAAAACTAGGAAATGAAACTAACATCTTACAACCACCTAATCTTTGATCAAAAACATAACTTGGGGGAAAGACTTCCTTTTCAATATATGGTGCTGGGAGAACTGGATAGCCACATGTAAAAGACTGAAACTGGACCCACACCTTTCTCAGCTCACAAAAATTGATTCAAGATGAATAAAGGACTTAAATTTAAAGCATGAAACAATAAAAATCCTCAAAGAAAGCATAGGAAAAACGCTGGAAGATATAGGCCCAAGGAAAGACTTCATGAAGAAGACTGCCACAGCAACTGCAACAACAATAAAAATAAACAAATGGGACTGAAAAGCTTCTGTACAGCTAAGGAGACAACAACCAAAGCAAATAGATAACCTAGGGAAATAGATAACAATGGGAAAGGACATTTGCATGTTTTGAATCAGACAAAAGCCTGATAACTAGGATCTACAGAGAACTCAAATTAAGCCACATGAACAAAGCCAATAATCCCATATATCAATGGGCAAGAGAACCTTCTCTAAAGAAGACAGACGAATGGCTAACATATGAAAAAATGCTCATCATCCCTATTTATTAGAGAAATGCAAATCAAAACCACCCTGAGATACCATCTAACCCCAGCAAGAATGGCCCACATCACAAAATCTCAAAATGGCAGATGCTGGCGTGGATGTGGAGAGAAGGAACACTTTTACACTGCTGGTGGAACTGCAAACTAATACAACCTTTTTGGAAGGAAGTATGGAGAAACCTCAAAGCACTCAAGCTAGACCTCTCATTTGATCCTGCAATCCCATTACTGGGCATCTACCCAGAAGGAAAAAAACCCTTTTATCGTAAGGACACTTGCACTAGACTATTTATTGCAGCTCAATTTATAATTGCCAAAATGCGGAAACAGCCTAAATGCCCACCAACCCAGGAATGGATTAACAAGCTGTGGTATATTCAGCCATTAAAAAAAATGGAGACTTTACAGTCTTTGTATTAACCTGGATGGAAGTGGAACACATTATTCTTAGTAAAGCATCACAAGAATGAAGAAGCATAAATCCTATGTACTCAATTTTGATATGAGAACAATTAATGACAATTAAGGACATGGCGGGGGTGGAGGAAGGGGAGAGCAGAGAGAGAAAGAAGGAGGGAGGAGGTGGGACCTTGGTGTATGCTACTCCTTTTGGGGGCAAAACAGGATTGTAAGAGGGACTTTACCTAACAAATTCAATCACTGTAACCTGGTTTCTTGTACCGTCAATGAATCCCCAACAATAAAGAAAAAAACAAACAGACACACACAAAATTTTTTTATCAAACTTCAATAACTAGTGGTCAAACCTACAATATTAGAGAATACATCCACATGATGAATTGGCAGAAAAGCAAGCAAGGCAAAAGGCAGACTGATGTTGCTCGGATGCAGATTTAGATGAGATATGGTCTGGGTATGTAGAGTCTTCTTTCTAAAAGTCTACGGAAGTCCTAAAGGAGGACATGCTGATGTGTGAAAGTTAGTACTCAACCATCACAGAGCAAGGGGAGAGAGAAAGGAGGTTCACACTCCCATCTTCCCATCCCAGCTGAGTTCCACTGTTGCCCTAAGCTGATGGACAAAGACAGCACAGGATGACAGTCACGGAAAACATTATGGAACACAGTACAATTACTGAGGTGCTTTTCCGTGTTTCTCATTTTTCATCAAAAACCCCAAGACAACACTCTTTTGTCCCTACTGATAAAAATTAAAAATAACAAAGCTCAATTAGACAAAATGTCCTTCTTTCCTACTTAAGGATAAAAGCGAATGAAAGGGAGTTGAAGGCATTAATGTAAAGTGTGCCTAACAATCACAAAAAAACTTGGAAAGCACACAGCCTTCCAAAGGGTGAATGGATTCTTCAACTGCATCCTTCTTTACCATTATGGAGGTATATTTATACATTTACTGTTGAAAAGGAGTTGCTGAAGAAAGAAATTAAAGTTCTCTCTTTAGTTATAGCTATAAGATCTGGTAAAATGACAGAACAAGGTTTTATGATCCATTACTCTAACAGCTGCAGAAACATTTATAGAATTGGCCAGACAACATGAGGCTGAATCCACTGATTTCAGATGTTCCTGTGTGCCAAGAGACTAAGAAACCGTTACTATACTCTAACTCTTCCTCTCCACATAGAAGGCAGTTGAGAATCACAGACCAAAACATTTCAACTATCTAGAATTTGAGCATTTATTGTGAAAGGAAATGAAGTTTTAAAATTCTCCAGGGATATGAAAGTTTTTCTTCACCAACTGCAAGTAGCTACTCATTCCAACCACTGTACTACACAAATTAACACCACGCCTAAAATGGCTAACTCTAGAAGGTGTCAATTCCCTATGTCTAGGGGAAGGAAGGAGGGAGGCCAGATGAAACTCCACTAAGACTGTGAATTAAAAGTATAAAACAGACTAGAATGAAAAGATAACTTTTTCTAACTCATAAAAGGTCAAAATCCTCTATAGCAGAGGGAAAGGGTGTTCTATGTCCAGCTCTTCCTTAGATAAGTACTCAGCCTCCTCTTCATTTATAAAACCTGCAGCTCAGGCTCAAATATTATACAATTATGTGCATGGAGAAAATGGCCTCTCTTCTCTAGATACCTATGGACTGCAGCCTTTCACATCCTGACAGCTCCAGCTTTACAGGAGGACCCAGTGAAGAGGGGGGAGTGCTTCATAAACCAAGCTTAAGTGGCTTTATTGCTTTTGTCCTCTATTAATGATCCAAAAGTGAACCACAAACTCTATGGTGAACTTTTATGATGTACCTTTTAGACAGCAGTACTTGTTTTACACATGCAAATGTCATTGTTAGACTCTGAATACTCAGCCTTTCCTACACTGTAGATTCACAAAACTTAAGAGTGTAAGAAGTGTAATGAAATTCATTGCTTTTTGGGGCAGCGCCTGTGGCTCAAAGGGGTAGAGCGCTGGCCCTATATGCCAGAGGTGGTGGGTTCAAGCCCAGCCAGGGCCAAAAACTGCAAAAAAAAAAAAAAGAAATTCATTGCTTTTCTGTAGAAAAATACTTATGAACAACAAAATTTATGCATACTCAATGACACTAACCTGTAATTGTATAAAAGATAGATGTCTAGTGCTATGTGCTCCATTTGAATAATTTCAATTAAATTTCTCTTTAGAACAGAGAAATACTTTCCAATTCACTTTTTGAAGCTAGTATAACTTTGATACCAAATCATATAAGGGCAGGATGAGTAAGAAAAATTATAGGTTAGTATGACTTGTGAATATAGATGTAAAAATTCTGCAAATTAAATCCAGCAATGTAATTTTTTTAGTTCTAGAAAATATGGTTGTTTTCTCATCTATGTCATTTTTTGTTGTTCCCAGTTCCCTAAAAACATCTTCAGACTTGTCCTTTTTTTTCTTTGAGTATAATAAACATAGCTATTTTATAGGATGTGTCTAATAATTTCCATACCTGAAATCTGGGTGTTAGCTTCTCCTATCTGCTATTTTGCTGGTTTCCTTCATTATAACCTGTTTTCTCTTATGTCTGCTTGTTTTTTACTATGTGTTGGACATATATCAGAACACATATACACAGTAGTACCTATATATGAATAATCTGAGATATGAGGCCTCGTATCTTCAAAAAAATGTTCAATTGGGCTCGGTGCCTAGCTCAGCGGCTAGGGTACCAGCCACATACACCAGAGCTGGTGGGTTGGAATCCAGCCCGGGCCTGCCAAACAACAATGCCAATTATAACAACAACAACAAAAAAAAATAGCTGGGCGTTGTGGTGGGTGCCTATAGTTCCAGCTACTCAGGAGGCCAAGGCAAGAGAACTGCTTAAGCCCAAGAGTTTGAGGTTGCTGTGAGCTGCGATGCCATAGCTACCGAGGGTGACAACTTGAGACCCTGCCTAAAAAAACAAACAAATAAAAAATGTTCAATTGCTTATACCAGGCACCTGGAAGCAACATCAAATTTGGCTCAACCCTAATCCAAATTCAAGGCTGAGTGCCCCATGGATTATTCAGGTGACACAAAACTAGCTCCAATTCCATTCATAGCATGGTATGTTTCTGTTTTCCCTTTAAGAAGATGAAAGCTTTTTAGAGACCTAATAGAACGACTTGGAAGGATTATAAAACCAGCTATCTTTGAAAGCCCCTGAACTCTGACTCTATCTCTCTTACCCTATGAGGCTGCCAAAACCCTTGTGGCTATTTCTTTCTGATTGAAAAATATGCTCAAAAATGTACTGTTTCTTGCCTTTTCCTAGGCTTATATCCATAAACTCCTATCTACTTTGTTAATTCTTTGATATACTTTTGCCCTTCAGAAAGACTGTTTTAAAAAACCTACCTAACGAAGGTGGATTAAAGATGGTGGGTGAGTAACAGCTTCCCTGTAACTGGGCTTGGCGAATCTGGGGAGACAAGAATCCAGACATCTCTGGCCGGTGGGATCTGCCTATGATCATCCCTTTGAGGATACAGGGAGCCAGCAAGGGACTTCTGGACCCCAGGAGGAA
>CAUYPK010104352.1:0-48062 GCA_963574355.1 Loris lydekkerianus | reverse complement strand
TTCAATATACGTAAATCTATAAATATAATTCAGTACATAAGCAAATTAAAAAACAAAGACCATATAAATCTCTCAATTGATGCAGAAAAGGCTTTTGATAATATGCAGCATCCTTTCATGATCAGAACACTTAAGAAAATTGGTATAGAAGGGAAATTCCTTAAACTGATAGAGGCCATCTACAGCAAACCCACAGCCAATATCGTATTGAATGCAGTTAAATTGAAATCATTTCCACTCAGATCAGGAAACAGGTAAGGCTGCCCATTGTCTCCACTGCTCTTTAACATTGTAATGGAAGTTTTAGCCACTGCAATTAGGGAAGAAAAGGCCATCAAGGGTATCCATATAGGGTCAGAAGAGATCAAACTTTCACTCTTTGAAGATTATATGATTGTATATCTTCAAATTGGATTTTCTTGGTTCTAATTCTGCTCATTTGACTCCTGACTTTCTCCTAATGACTAAGCACCTGTTTTTCAGATAGAAAATGGCCTTAGTTAGGGCTCCTTTTTAGTTCTTTGTGTCTAACTTCTTGATCTGGTATAAAATATGGATTATCGGTTACCATGTGCTCTTGCCACCTGCCACCTGTCTCTTTCTATCTGCTTCTTCACCTCCTATATTCAGTTCCTATATTGTGCCTCCTTCTGGAACTTTCCTAGATCTGGCCATGTGCACTGGAGTTGGCTGATCTTTTGTCCAATGCACTGCAGTTCTGAGAAGATGCAAACTGGTCCATTTGGAAGACACTCAATACATATTAGATTCCTGTGCTATTTTTCACTTAGCCACCTTTCTGTATTTAAAAGACTAGTGTTCCACCAGTGAAGAAATATTTTGTGTGTATATATAAAGTGGTAGCATAATTTTGTCACTTTACATTTTGTTGCTGAATGACTTAGTTCAACTTCGCTCAAATAACTTGTTAAAATCGGTCTATAAATTATAAGATCATATTAAATATTGGACATGGGAATTGAGAAAGAATTTGAAGCAGTTGAGGTGTACAAGGCAGGTACAGATATTTTATAAGCCTTTGAAATGGAGGGAAAACAAGATAAAATGGAATAAAAGACCTTTTATTTTTGGTTGCTTATGGGAGATGGGAGATATGAGTTAAGACAGGTGACCTGTAAGAACTGATTCAAAGGCTGGTAAGCACAGTAAGCTACAAGAAAGTTCTAGGGTTGGAGTCTCAGTCTCTCTGGCTCTCTGAGAGCTCAGAATGAAGCACAGGGAGGGAGCTGAGGGAGCTGAGGAACCTGGAATGGTACATCAGTAGGCTGATGCCAAAGAAAACAGAAAACAAAAAATGAGTTTGCTTCCAATATGACACCATGCCCTTAATATATTCACCAACCAAGTGTCAAAATATTCTTTCTGTATTTGCAAGCCTTTTCTGTTCCCTCACTTACATTTCATTAAATGCAAATGATATTTTTTTTCCTTTCTAAATTAAATTTATAAGAATATGAGTATATGTGTAGCTCTAGGGGATGGAATTGTAGGTGATTTTCACTTTGTATTTCAAACGCAATATTTATCTTTATTTTCTGTTTGTTGGTTTTCTTATCTGAGCATATATTACTGGAGTCAGGGGGAAAAGATATTTCCCTCTGGACAGGGCAGGATGGGGGAACAACAATTCAGGTGATTAGAGTGGCTGTTTTTTTTTATTTTTATTTTAATTTTCTGTCTTGAAACAAAGTAAAGGCAAATGATTGGCAACTTCTGAGTGTGCATATAAGTGTTAACACTCCAGTCCATCTCCAAACATTAATTAGAACCCCATGTGCTCCAGGAACTGGAAAGGAATCACATGATAACTGTCCCTCTCAACAGCTCATGTCTAGGTTAGAGATAAAACCCTGACTGTTCCTATTCTGAGCATGTCCCTGTAAAGAAGCATGGCTCAGCCACCGCTCTCCATAGGCACTAGCAGGTGGGATTTTTTTTTAAATTTACTTCAGTCTTCCATCTTGGTGATGGCCTAACAGCAGCTGAGGGTACTGAAAATCTCTATTGCCTTATATTTTAATAAACCAGATAACAAACAGCCTTAATTGGTCAAATTATCAGAGATGTACATTAGAAGTTCAAGTGTATCCGGGGATTTTTTTTTTTTCCCTAAGTGTCACTGGGATTAAAATAACAGGAAACCGGAGATGGAAGCATTAGAAAAGGGGAGACTTGGCAGCTGCAGTGCCTACACTGCTGCAGAGGACATCCTGGATGCTGTGGTTATTTAAGAAGATGGGGGGAGGGTAAAACAAGTATCAGGACTAAACAAACACTACAAAGAGATAGAAACCATTGGTATTTTGCCTCATAATTCTCTGCCCCTAGAAGAATGTCAAATTTTAGGTTGAAAATAAATGAAAACATCCTAATTTGCACCTTAACGTAATGTGTGAGTAAAATAGCATCTTTGTGTTGTGAAATGGCCTTAGAGGCCTCTTGTAATAAAAGTTATCTGTTTAATAGGGACAATTACGCTAATTTTGCATATATTTAAATAAGTATTCTTATTGTTTATGCAAAAATACTCTTCTAGTTTGGGAAAGCCCCTTTTGCTAGATAGCAGCTTGAAGAAGCACATTCTTCTGCTATGTTATTTGGCTCATGAAAGAACGGTGCTAAGAACGTCCCCTGTGACTTCTGCTGAAGCCACTTCTGGTAAATATTTCAAAATCCATTTTCACTAAGTTGTCAGTCCATTAATGGAAAATAGGAAATATGTAGCAAGTACTTTTGTGCTAGGAGGCGTCTCAATCCCCTTCACAAGTCTCTATTCTGCTTCACTGAAGAACAGTCTATTGGAGAATTCATTTGGTTAAGGGGGGGAAAGTCTCCTGGGAGCTTGAACACAGACTGACACAGACCACAAGGCCAAAGCTTTCCTTTTTGTGACCTATTTGGTTTAAACTTACATTTTTTTAAAAACTAATTTTGGTCTATAGATCTGATTACCTGGAGCTCTAGAACAGGCTATGCAACAACTGTTCTGTGCTCCTGCTTTGTGTGGAGTGGAGCCAAACATATGGCAAACTACACTATTACAGAGGAATCTGGAGGGATGTTTTCCTCCTCCGTGTATTATTTTCGGTCCCATCACCATTGGTCTACTGCAGGAAACCAGCTGCTGAGGGTGACGAGGCAGGCACCTCCTGGGGTTCATGCACATTCATGTAAATGCCTTGGCAGCCACTTACAATCAGAAATAGCTAATATGATATGTTTTACAGGGAACCTTGAAGGGTGAGATAAAGAGGGCTTGCTTAGCAGTGTGCTCCTATGCAGCTGGAACATCCAAGAAGATGTTTTATCTTCACCCAAGATACAAAGGCCCAGTGAAGCATGTGAGGGGTGGTGGGTGCCCCCGACTTACCACACAGGATCCAGAACCATCCAGACACTCATTGGAATTCCCGTTACAGTCGCAAGGTGCACATTCTCCTGCCAGGGTGTGAAAGAATCCAGCGCCACAGTGCTGCAACAGACACATCAAAAGCATGTTAATTATTAAAAGGATGGATTTGGGTCAATGTTTTCTGAGAAGAATGATATGATGACTATTAAACTACTTAAACATTTCTAAAATGAACACACTAAATGATCCATACAAAGCACACTAAAATAAACTATTTACCAAAGTGAACTATCTATACTACCATTCAGCAATAGATGATGTATATACAATTTTATTTCTTACCCTTTTTTCCCCCCTCTTCTTTTACTTTTCAGGAGACTAAGTACCCACACAGAAGTTACCTAATAACTTCTTAATCTTACAATGATTGTAAGATTGTAAGATCCAACATTGTAAGATTAAGAAGTTATTAGGTAATAGGAAGAGAGAAAGAAATTTTTTAATGTTTTCTTCCAAAACCCAAACCAAACCAAAGTAATTCAAACCAAGACTGAGAATTAGTCAGGGTGAGGAACTGCACTGTGTGCCCCATAAAGAAAGACTTCTGGTTTCAGAGGTATTGACTAAGATATAAGAACAGAGCTCGATGTTTCATGAACTTGAGCTTGTAAAAGTCCTATTTCTTTAGATGCTAATGTGTTAAAGGCAGGAGTAAGAAAGTTAACAAATTCTTACACTTCTCTGTGTGGGTGCTGCTCAGATATGTATTTCATTTATCTTTATTACTCTGGGAGGAACATATTGTTTTCCTTCATTCTAGTGATGAGCTAATGAGACCCTGAGATGCTAGGTGGCTTGTGGGGATGTTAAACTCTCCACGACGCACAGTTGACCTACACCATCATGAACTGCTTTCCCCTAGAGTCACCAGTGCACCAGTGGGTAAACACTATGCAAACGTTTCTGGTCTATGTGATTGATCTATGAATATATATTTGATACTTCTTTGGAACGTTTCAATGATTCAGGGAATAATGGCATTATAGGTCTGGAAGTCTACTCCCCGCTTATCAGACAGGCTCACATCTAAAGAATTCCAGACAGATAAGAATCTGGTTTGTTTTCATAGACTTACAGAGAACGGGATTTCACATCATGCCACTCCCCCCTCCCCCCCACCCCCCCGGACCCATTGTAGTTTGTACTGCCCTGGCTACCAGGAAATTTTTCATTATATTAATATCTGGCTGAAATCCCTCTGCCTGCTATGCAAACCCACTTCCTCTTGCTTTTTTCTCTATGAAGAATCACTAGACACCATTCACAGTATGAAAACACCATGAATTTAGACTCAAAGGATAAAATGTAATATATTCCATTCAGAGGATGTTTAATAGAGAATAATGACATTTGTCCAAGGAGAAAAGGCAAGTTAAAGAAATAAAGCTGAGAGGGGACCAATTTATAATTTACAATGGAAAGTTTGTGGTTTATGGTATGTTTTTACCTTAGTTTTCACTAGGGAACAAAAGAGAGAAAAAGGCATTAAGATTTCAGCAGGAAGCCCTTTATTAGGTCATTGAATTTCATATGGTTTTGGCTTTTGCCTCATGGAAAACATACCTGCTTTCCCTGTATGTGATGCAGGACTCAGACAGGTGTCTCTGTTTCCACGTTGGTATCTGTGTCTAACTCGTGTAGATCTGAGTTATACCTATCAATATATGGCCACATATCTCTATGTATCTCAGAAAAAAGATTCAAAAATTACTATGTATGATGTATCTCAAACTTCTTTATTTTATTTAAAAATATATCCTGGTTACCATCCATAAAATTGATCAGATGATCCACGAATGTACTGCACCAACTTTTGACGCCACTAGTAGATCGCATGTACTGGACACCTTGGGCCTGCAGTGTGATATTACTGTAGGGTTTTGATTATAAGAGGACTGGGTAAGAATAGTAAGGGTCTAAATTTTAGTTATCTTTCTCAGAAGCCTTATAAACAATGGTTTCCAAGCTCTCTAACTGACCATCTTACAGTCATCTGGGAAGCTTCTGATTCAATGAAGCCAAGGGATCTACATTTAACAAAAATAAATGTTGTATTTTAGAATAACTTTAGATTTATAGAAACATTGTGAAGGGTCTGTATCTTTCAAAGCTCCTGAAGATTCTCACATTTGACCAGGTTTGGAAAGCATCTCTCACAGTGCTGATATGTTATTTGCTCAAGGAACACTTGGCGATTTAAATGGTTTAGACCAGGATAGCAAATCTGAGGTACACATGATGTTGAAAACCAATGGCATCTACTGATATCCCATCTACCATTCTCTAATGGCACTATATTTGGCCTCAAATCTGCCTCCACAGCCCAGCAGCCACTGCCTAGATTGGACTGTTGCACAATGAAATCTTTATGTTGCACCAGGTTCAGGAGGAGTCCCCCATTCCCCAGGTTAAGGTTTATGATCTTGGCTGAAGGATGCCTTGTCTCCAGCATAGTATGGGACATGTTGAGCTGTCATCTGTCCTCTTGCCAAGAGGAGGGGGGGCATGGAAATCTGGAAAACTCCTTTCCTGCTAGGCTTTGTCCATCTGAGTTATATTTTCCAATTCCCCTATCCAGAAGCTCTGGGTGTGGGGAACTTGTGATGCTACTTGTAGATCACACGTACTGGACACCTTGGGCCTTGTGTTGTAGAACTTTAGAGGATTTCTGTAATGGAGTTGTTAAGTGGCTCAAGAGAAGCTTGAGTATCATATAGGAAGAACTCATTGAGGTTATTTCTTTCATGTGGAAATATTTCTTCATGGCGCCAAAGAGCCCTGTTATGTTTTTTTTAATTGAATATTTTCTCAAAATTCTGAATGAATTGGTAAAATTGACCTTTTAAATCATATTAAAAGGCAGATACTTTCAAGAAGGAAAGCAGAGCTATACAGGGTACAATTGCACATGAACTTTATGGAAACTGTATTGCTTTTTAGCTTTGCTCCTGGTTAAAACTCTTTTTTCTTAGTAATTCTAGCGCCTATGTTGTTTAGAGGTTTGTGAAACTGAATGGTCTTCTCACAAAGTAAAAATGTGTCTATTTCCATTTATTTATTATTTTTTGAGACAAAGTCTTACTTTCCCCCTCCTCAGTAGAGTACTGTAGCATCACAGCTCACACCAACCTCAAACTCTTGGGCTCAAGTGATCCTCTTGCCTCTGCCTCCCAAGTAGCTGGGACTACAGGTGCCTGCCACAATGCCCAACTATTTTTAGAGATAGGGTCTCACTCTGGCTTAGGCTTGAACTCGTGAACTCAAGCAATCCACCCACCTTGGCCTCCCAGAGTGCTAGGATTGACTACAGACATGAGCCACCACTCTTGGCCTTCCTCTATTTCCTTTCAGAAGATTCTCCACAATTTCTAAACAAAGATGGTGTTTATGTATGTGTTTGTTTGAGAGAGCAAGAGAAAAAGCATTCTATTTTTAGATATAGAGGGCCACACTATGCCCTCTTTTTGATGTGAGAAGACTGTCCTAGAGGAGACTACTATAAAAACATATGGGTGGGAAACCTTAGCATTGAGAGGCTCTGTCCATTCTGGGATGGTGCCGTGGCCTTTCAAAAGATTGATAGTAGGCTGGGTGTGGTGGCTCACGCCTGTAGTCCCAGTGCTGTGGGAGGCCAAGGCGGGTGGATTGCCTGAGCTCAGAGGTTTGTGACCAGTATCAACAGCAGTGAGCCAGAGTAAGACCCTGTCTCTACTAATAACATCAAAAACAGCCAGATGTTGTGGTGGGCATCTGTAATCCTAGCTATTGGGGAGGCAAGGGGACAGAGCATTGCCAGATGAAGAAGAAAATGAAGAAAAAGGAAAGAGTACTTCAAACTAAGAAGAATGAACAAGCAAGCTGAAATAAAAAAAAATAATAATAGTAATAACAAGGATAATGATGATGATGATGATATAGTTACCACCAATGTCATACAACTTTGTAAAAGGTTCAGACCGATTCAAATCTTGTCCTTTTTTGAAGAACTACAACTTGCTGCCCCTCATAAATAAATGCCTGAAGTTTATTTATTTAATTGAACACTTAATTAACTGTAAATATCTACCATGTTTAAGTCATGGTGTTAGCCATGTTGCATAATGATCCTGCTGTCATCTAACCCCACGATAGCCCTAGTGGGAGAATCTCCTATCGCCATTTTACTCCTGAGGACTTTATGGCTTACAGGGACTTACTACTCAGACCAAGTAGCATAAATAAGAAATGGTGAATTCAGGATTTATATTCTTTGTTTTTCTTTTACATTTTAGATCTTAACCATCTGGTGTACCTTTAGTATATTCAAGCTAATTATTTTCTTGGGGACATTTAGGTTATTTCCAAATTTATGCTATTATGAACATTCTAAAGCAGGCTAAAATGGACAAAAAATATAAAATATCTTCTTTAAACATTAGAAAAACTTAAATAATAGACACATGCTTAAAAATATGTAGTTATTAATATATTATGTTAATATTTATTAACATATTATAATATTAGTGTGTGTATATTAATAAATTCGACAATTTGTTTTAGCCAAATTATCATACTGATCAATTACTTTCCACTAAGTCATCTGTAGACCCTTCCTGGCTCTCCCTTATTCTGTGACCTTATTATTGTAGCCTGCTTCCTGCTCTACCATTATAACTGAATTAATCGATACCATTTATTTCTACCTTTGAAGAATAAGCATGAAAATTCCCATCTGCTTACTTGATCTAAGCACGAGGCCCATCCAGCTTAGAGTAAAAATTGACGTATTTGTACTTGTCTTATTTTACATTTACAGAAATTAGATCTAGATGGAACTTCAGGAAGACATCAGTGTGGTGTTTCCATATGTGCTACTCGTATTTAAAGGAACTGGGATGGCAGGATGCTTTCTTGTTATTGCAGAAGGCATTATTTCTAGTGCTTTATCATCTAGTCATAATATTAATTATCTCATAAGATATAATTATAATGAATTGAGATTGTTTTTAATAGAGGATAATATTTATACAAGTGATTGATCATTTTTGTTTTCACTTCAAGAAGTCTTCTTGACAGTGCTAGATTCCTATCAACAGCACTGTCACTATATAAAACACTTTCTTTTTTTCTTTTCTTTTTCTTTTTTTTTTTTTTTTTTTTTTTTTAGACAGGGCCTTGCTTTGTATCCCAGGCTAGAATTCTATGGTGTCACCATAGCTCACTGGAACCTCAAACTCCTAGGCTCAAATGATCTTCTTTCCTCAGCTTCCTGAGTAGCTGGGACTATAGACATGCACTACCATGCATGGCTAATTTTTCTTTCTCTCTCTTGTTTTTGCAGAGATGGAGTCTTACTCTTGCATAGGCTAGTCTTGAACTACTGGCCTCAAACCATCCTTCTGCTTTGGCCTTTCAAAGTGTTGGGAGCCACTGTGGCTATAGGTGTGAGCCACTGTGCCCGGCCCAGAACATTTTTTGAATTTTCTCAAAATATTTAAATCATGTTCTTTGGAAGGATAGTCCAGTCTGCATCATTTGGGCGTGGCAAAATGTAAAAGTTGTTTGGAGTTACTGTACAAAGTGAGTACCAAACTAAATAATAAAATTTTAGGCTAAAAATTTTCATAAAAATCTCATTGTTTCCCAAATACTGTCACAGAGGAGCTAATTATTTGACCATAAGCCACTATTTTTGCATGGATACTGAAACTCTGAGAGCTTTAGAATTTCTGTTGAAAAGTCTGATTTACTAAATAACTTAAATGCTCTAAAAGCACTCCTTAGGAATCTAAGGTCCCTAATTGCTTGTTTAAACAAAATAATAATGGGAAAAAATTGACAAAATTTAGCAAGAGCCTGTGAGACAATCCTGAAGTCTCTCACTAGGTACCGAATGCCCTAAAGAATCAGACACTAACCTTCAGTCTAACAAATTATAATAAATTACTGATAACAAAATTCCATTACAAAGAACACACTCGACAGCCCTGGGTGCCTATTCAAATAGGATCTGATTTATGGTTGGAACAGATATTTGCACTGTTGTCTTTGACCAAAAATCTATAAACAGTTTATAATTATTGACTCAACTCATCTTACTTTCTGAATTAAACTTTTAGAATTTCAATTTACCAATTTTTGCTTTAGTTTACTGAGACTTAAAGTGCAAAGCATAAGACAAAAGCAATAACCTTCTAAATTCATTCACTGGTGTCTAGAGTCATTGCTACCTTCCATATTAGTATTCCTAATTAGCCCACATTGAATCTTTCTACTTAGGTTTTTGTACGTATATAAATGAATCCACTTTTCTTTTGTTTCCAGGCAAAAATGATTTCACCTCTAGTCCTGGTTTTAGCAAGTTTCTTTCTTTCTTTTTCTTTTCTTTTCTTTTCTTTTCTTTTCTTTTCTTTTCTTTTCTTTTCTTTTCTTTTCTTTTCTTTTCTTTTCTTTTCTTTTCTTTTCTTTTTTTTTTGAGACAAAGTCTCACTCTTTCATCCTGCATAGAGTGCCATGGCATCATAGCCCACAGCAACCTCACGCTTCTGAGTTCAAGGAATCCTCCTGCCTCTGCCTCCTGAGTAGTTGGGAGTATAGGTGCCCACCAAAATACCTAGCTAATTTTTCTATTTTTAGTAGAGATGGGGTCTCACTTTTGCTCAGGCTGGTCTCTAACTCCTGAGCTCAACAGATCCACCTGCCTCAGTCTTGCAGAGTGCTAGGATTACAGGCATGAGCCACTGCACCTGACCCATTTTTTTATTTTAGTAAATGATAAAAATCGCCTTTAGATAGAATGTTAGGCTCATTTGGGAGCTAAAGCTGCATGCCCTTACTCAGCATCTGTAGGCTCTGCACAATGCTGGCTTCCATCTTAAAACTTGGGCAGACTTAAGAACCATGGAATATTCAAGGACCCTCTAGTGGGGACCAACACAATTTCATCTATTAAAAAAATCAATTTAGCCTTGCTAGGGAGCAAATGACTTCTGAGAACATACGAATTTATTAAATGAATGTAAACATCTGACAGGCCATTTTTTCCTGTGTCTAAAAAAATAAAAGCTAAAATATCTGAGTTGGAGAGCAATCCTGAATTCAGCTATTACTAACTTTTGGCTCTACCTTTTTGCAGGTAAGGTTAAACATGTCCTTGTTTTTTAAATACAAACCTATAACTGACGTGCCAAAATGAGTTAAATGCATATGCAATGTATTGCAGCTATCAACATTGATTTTTCTTGAATCTGGAGAGAATTACCCACGTATCCTCCCTTGGGTATGTCTAAGCTCTCTTTTGCGTAATTGAAATTCCCCACATTTTAATAGGCAAAGTTAACTTCGAGATTTTGACAGTGATTTCACCATCGCTGGATTAGGAAAGCAGTTTCAACATTCCTTAGAAGTTTATCTAGTTCAAAGGTATTTGTTCTTATGATTGGCATAATAAAGCCAGGACAAAAGCTAAACACAGACCGTGGGGCTGGTTTCTCTTGGTCCTCAGAGCCACTTCTGTGCTTACTGTATAGGACCTGTGTCTGCCACGCTGTGTCTGGCTTATAAAACACTCTAGCTCTCAATTTAATCACCAGTGAAATAGAAGTAATGATTCAGGTCCTGAGGAATTCTGAGGCGTACCGAGCTGTGCTGACCACTCCTAAGCCAGGTCCTTTAATTTCGTAAAGATTGGCGGGTGAGCATGGCCTTTACATCACTATTGCAGCACTAATGGAGCTGGCTATTCCTCAGAACTTTTTAATGGGCCTTGTGGATATTTTCATGGATGAGAACCAATACTCCATCCACAAATCCCAAATAACTGTCCCCGAACCCTGTTTGTCAAATGTCTATTTGCACTGTAGTCACCAAAAAAACTGGAGTATGTGGAAGTACTTAAAAGGATCAGGCAAGGATTTTACACACTCTAAAGCCATACAAATTTTCCTTTTGAAATACTGAGTCTGGGGATGATTATATTCATTAATACTGATGAACATTTCTTTAATTTTCTCTTTGAAAAGTAATTTAAAATAATTTTTAGTTGCCTATTCATAGTAACAATTGCCACTTATATAACATAATAGGGTGTCAGTGGTGCCTTTTTTCCTTCTATTTTTTTTTTGAAATAAATTCCCTGCTAACATCTGGCTCTAGGTTTTCCTCACGTCGCCTCCTGTAACTGGCTTGTTCTTTTCACTCCTCGCCTTCCAAGCTATGGTTACACAACATAGCCTCTGCCAGATTTTTTTTTTTATATATCCGAAAACTGACTCAGTTTTATTTAATTTACTGGGGCAAATGCCATGGACACATTTCCAAGAAAGGAAGAGATGTGAACCACAAGAGCTAGCTATAAGAACAGCAGAGAGAAATGACTTCAGAACTACAGGCATTTAGGGGATTTTGATGTGAGTCCTTAGCCACTTAGAAGGAATCGATGCTGTGGATGACAGGCATCTCTGTCATCTCCATCTGGGTTTTTATGAATAATAACAACAAATATTTATTGACCGATACCACCCACGGAGCTAACTGCTTTTTATGGATGGTCCGATTTGATCATTACCATTAAATGGCCCACCGTCTTGCAAACAACTGCTGAATTACTTTTTCTTCTATAAGAAATTCAGAGTTAGAATTGTCTATAAAAGACAATGACTTCTCTTCAGTGTACTTAGGGAAGGCAATAGTGCTTTTCACCAGTTGGAATATTTCACAGTGTTAGTAGATGGACCTCTTTCTGTTTCTGTGTACTGCAATGCTACCCTCACCCTGGATCCCTCAAAACAGAAAGCAGAAAGTGACTGGCAGGAAAAAGTCTTTCCTTCCTTGTGTTCTCCCTGACAGGTTCTTGCCTCACTGAAGAGATGCTCCTGTGAATTTGTAGAAAAGGAGAAACGCATCCCAAACTTCTGCCGTGACACGCTCTCAGCAGCTGAGCTTGTTTTTTTCAACGAGAACACAGAGGCTGTCGGGTGGAAAATCTCACGCTAGCTCCTTTCTGCATCTCGAAATTCCTCTCTGTCCTGACCCACCCTTACATCCTCTGCCCACCTCAGGTCGAGCTCCTCCTTGTAGGAAAGGCAAGCCCTCTCTCTGTGCTCTGAGAGCCACACGTCTCTGGCCTTCAGACTCTGCTCTGTCCCCTAGCTCCCTCCTTCACACACCCACAGGGCTGAGGGGAGGCAGAGGACAGTTAGATGGCTCAGGTGCTGAGTCCTGTGTTAGGTGAGCCTGATTTCTTCCCCTGGGCTCCGATTCTGAAAACCTGTTCCCTAACTCTGCCTGCCCTTCATGTCCTCCTCTCCTGTCCAGCCAGTCTAAATAGGAGCAACCACACTGGCTCTGCTTCCTGCCAGCCGATCCATGCCTCTGTCGTCCGGCTCTGCCGCCCATGCACAATGAAGCTGCCCCGACAGCAATGCCCAGTGAGCTTTGTGGGTTTGTCTTTCCAATTTCACTTGTTTTCATTCCAGTACCTGCCATTGCTGACATTTTCTCCTTGAAGTTCCCTTTTCTCTTGGTTTCCAGGACAACCCTCTCTTCTGATTTCTCTCCCGCCCGTCTTTCTTTCTTGGTTGGTGTTCTCTGGGGTAATCGCCTTATCCCTCTTTTCTCTCTACACACTCTAGTGGCTGATGCTATCGCTCCCACAGTTTCATCCTTAATCTCTCAACAAACCCCTCCTCACCCTCCTTTATGTCTGTCAGTTACTTTTATGTACACTGTTCCTAAGTGCATATGAGACAAGCCTGTCTCCATTCTGTAGACACATGGAATTAAATGTGTTCCACATTCTGGGTGGTGCCTGTGGCTCAGTGAGTAGGGCACCGGCCCCATTTGCTGAGGGTGGCAGGTTCGAACCCGGCCCTGGCCAAACTGCAACAAAAAAATAGCCGGGCGTTGTGGCGGTGCCTGTGGTCCCAGCTACTTGGGAGGCTGAGGCAAGAGAATCGCCTAAGCCAAAGAGCTGGAGGTTGCTGTGAGCTGTGACACCACAGCACTCTACTGAGGGTGACAAAATAAATAAATAAATATAATAAATAAATATCTTCTTTATAATAAATAAAATAAATTTAAAAAGTTCCACATTGACTTTATAATCTTTCCCAAATTCATTTTCTACTCATAGCTCAATTAATGATGAAGATTATATAACATAAAAAGAAATTGTTCAATACTTTGAAATTACATGAATGTATTTTCTATTAATGCAATTTGTTGCTTGGAGTGCTTCTAAGAGAATGAACTCTGCAAGGATCAGAGTATGGTTTGCACCTAGATGACAAAATCTGTGTGCTCCAGTTCTACTTCTTCCTTTTCACTGTGCTGTTAAGGTTGATTTTGAACCTGTATTTTAAATGCAGGAATATGGAACACCATGGAGATTGGAATCTCAGGTCAGAAGTGACTTTACACAATTCTGAACTGTTAATCAATCTACTCTCTAAATTAAACCTGTGTTGGGGTGGACTACAGGACTAGTTCTCCAAATTGATTTCTGGATAAAACACAATGTTTACTAAAGGTTGAGTAATTGGAACGTGCTAATTTGAAGCTTACATATTTGTTATATAATTAACTCAACAGTAACCACAGCAATTGCTTAGAACTAAACAACAAAATACTTCTCAGGGAAGAGGATTTTGTCATTGACATTGTTTAGAATTGCAGGCACATGGTGATAATAAAATGCAGGCTGAGTTTTAGTAAGTTTGATTATTGTTTTTAAATACTCTACACACTGTGCACCCCTTAGGGTCAGACCGTCCCACCTCCGCAGCCCTTAGTATGCTGTTGCCTCACAGAGTTTACAGTCTGTCTCCCAAAGACTACCAACATGATGCTTCCTCCTTGTTTGGTTCAGGATCTTGGAGTTTCTTTCTCCCTTCCAGTGCATTCTTTATTACCAGAATTAATTTAAAACACCCTTATCATTCTGCTTTTCTGCTTTGAACTACCCAATGGCTCCTCATTCATTGCCTACGTGAGTAAGTAACATTCTTTACTATGACATATAAGGCTTTTCTTTTATAATCCCCTCCCATCTCTCTAGGGTCAACCTCGGCTCCCTCTGCTCTAATTTAACACCCCCCTCCCAATATACCATACTCTTATCCACTTTGCATTTGCACATACTTTCACAGAGTCCTGGTATGTCTTTCCCCCCTCTAACATCCAGGAACTCTTTCCCAAGTCGCTCAGACTCCATCGCTCACGGCACTTTACACATAACTCATTAGAGCATATGAAACATGATATTACAATTTTCAATTTACACACCTGCCTTCCTGAAATCACTGTGAGGTTCTTGAGAACAGGGATAGTGTCTTACTCATCTTTGTATCCTCATTAGTTATCTCAGTGATTAGCAAATAGCAAGGAGATATGGAAAATTTATTCATAGAGTCTGTAAAAAAATGAGCCAAGTGAGGGAAACTTATGCAAACAGTTTGGAGGGCAATTTGACAAATCTCACAAGTGAAGATATGTTCAATCATGAATAAGTCTTTTAAATACAATATTGAGGGAAAAAAGACACTTGTAGGAGAGAAATAGTATGGTATTTTTATTGCATTTTAAAACATGTAAAATAGGCTCGGCGCTTGTAGCTCAGCAGCTAGGGTGCCAGCCACATACACCAGAGATGGTGGGTTCGAATCCAGCCCTGGCCTGCCAAATAACAAGGACAACTACAGCCAAAAAATAGCTGGGTGTTGTGGGGGGGTGCCTGTGGTCCCAGCTACCTAGGAGGCTGAGGCAAGAGAATTGCTTAAGTCCAAGAGTTTAAGGTTTCTGTGAGCTGTTATGGCACAGCACTCTACCAATGGCAACAAAATAAGACTCTGTCTCAAAAAAAAAAAAAAAAAAAAACATGCAAAATAATGCTATACAATCCATTGTATAGGGATAGAGACATGAAGAAAAATATGAAGAAATGAATGGGAATCTAAGAAATCAGATCAGTTAAGAGTAAAGGAGGGGAATGAGGTTGAGAAAGGGTATCTATGTTTCAACTGTATTTACAATATTTTATTTCTTAAGCTACATGGAGCGTATACAAATTCTTATGAAAGAATGAAAGGAAGAAATGAGAAAAGAAAGAAAGAAGAAAATAAAGGAAAACAAAAGATCTCACTTAGGTTGGCTGGCTATTGGATTTCCAGGTCTACACCTGGTGAGATCTCTAAAACAGCATCCCTAGGAAGTGACTCATGTGGTCTTGACAATGGATTCAGATGCTTGTGTATAATTTCCTTAACTTCCTGGTTATTCACTTTATGTATCATTGTCATTATACATGGTCAAAAAATAAGCATAAGAACATTCCTTACTTAATTTGTGCTTCCTTTGTTTTTTATCTTACAGTGAGGATCCACCTCATCCCCTGCGGCGGCATTTCACATGTCTATTCGTCTCATTAAAGCATGTATCAGCTTTCAGGTTCTTCTGAAACGTTTGAATGGCTAATCAATTTGATTTCCACTAATTATTTCATTCTACCAGTAAAGCTGCATGTCCTGGGTTACCTGAACAATCTGACTTATTTTCAGGGTGCTTGTTTATTCTAGTTGGGCCTTACTAATTTAAGGCAGAGGGAAAAGAGTCTCAGAATAGTACACAATACTCCCATTTTCCAGTTGACTGAGAAACAACAATATTAAAAAGCAAGTATGTGAGTTTACAGGTCAGTTTTCTATTCTAAGAGGGAAGTTGTGGCCCAAACTCCAAGAGTGCTGCTTCCTCTGGGATCATCAGCTAATCATAAGCCCTCGCCCATCTCAG
The DNA here is from genome assembly GCA_963574355.1 of Loris lydekkerianus. NCBI lineage: Eukaryota > Metazoa > Chordata > Mammalia > Primates > Lorisidae > Loris > Loris lydekkerianus. Next base: position 31,864 of record CAUYPK010104352.1, on the reverse strand, counting down.
GCCTTAGATTGGCAGAACATGAAAAGAGTGAGCCACAGACTCAAGCTGAAGCTTGTCCTCTCCAGCTGGCCTGGAACTTAACTGGAGGAATCAGGAAAAGATCGTGCAATAACTCAAAGCAAATGAAGCTGAACTGTGGAATTTAAGATTATGATCGTGTAGTTGCTAATTTAGAAAGGGTATAATCTCTTCCCCATTATTGTTTTTAACATGATGGTAAATAAATTTGTGAATTTAAATAGCCAATTCCAGTAGATGTATTTGGAGGGAGTTTCTCAGATGAAAGAAAAAGCCATGAATTTCTGAAGGGGGCTTATCATTACCTAGTCAGTCAGTTAGGGGCCCAGCAGGAAATGGAATTCACCTGGGGTGGGGAGGTCAGGTGAAGAGAAAGAAGAAAATTAAATGGGTGGGTAGTTTAGGGAAGCGCAGGCAGGTTAGGAGAGCAAGGAATGGAGAAGTCATGGAGGCTAATAAACCAACAGAATTTGTAAGGACCCTTGGCCCAAGGGGTAAAGAAGGCTTTAACCCAAGGAAAGCTGGAGCATGGAGGAGAAGTTGCTGGTGGGTGCTTCCCTTCCTGGGGCTGGAAGCAGAGATGGAGTGGAGCAGAATGGCCAAACTCTCCGCGTTCTGCTCCTCTTCCCCTATGCAAGTGAGCCTGCATGCTGGAGCTTTAGGGGTCAGCCTCAGCCTGCAGGGCCCAGCTTACATCTTAGATCTGGGAAGTGGGTGCAGAGTAACCAGCACACCCCTTTTGCAGGGTGCGGCAGGAAAAGGCACTCAGCAGAAACAGGGAAGTCTTGATCTGTGGGCTCTTCAGTGGTCCAGCAGATGTGTGAAATGACTTCTGCTTGACCTTCTCAGACAGTCCAAGGTCAAGGACTCTTTCCAATAATCTAGCTGTCCTTACTAAATATTCAAAGGCTCATTACAAAATGTTAAAGTAACCAGTTAAGAAGATTTTAAACCCTAAAATAAAAGCAAAGTCAGCTTTTGTCACTAAAGTATTAAACGTGACATCAGTAATCACAGATCCAGCAAGAAATAAGCCAAAGATTTAGGATTATTTATATCCAGCTTCATTTCAATCATGTCTTCCTCATGTGTTCCCCCATAGCCTGCCTGCTTTGTTGGTGGAGAACAGGGCATCCCCCTGGAGTTGCACAACCATCCTCAGGCACAAGTCTCTGAACCCAGCCAAAGCACACCACCACCCGTTATTGCCCCCAACATCCTGAATGCAACTTTACATTTCATAAAAATTTAATCCACTCTTGGGAGATAATTTTTTGTTGTTGTAGTGGAAAGGCCTTTTTTAGCTGTAATTATTCTAAGCATTAATTTGGTGGTGACAACAGAATTTTAAGTGGTCCCAAAGGGGGCTATAGTTAGGAAACAAGATGGGTGTAAATGCTTCTTACAAGATGTATTTCTGGAATAGCTAGGAAATGACTGAACAGAGCTACCCAGTTGAATTCTATCCATCTGAGACTGAAATGGATTGTGCAATCCATCACATAGTTGGAGTCTTCCATCATAATTTATAGCAATCTGAGGAAATCAACATTCTTCCCCTGTTCAACTCAGGGAGCATATTTTCAGAGAATCAAAACAGATAAGAGTTTGTATTCAAAAGTGTAATCGATTTTAGCTAATTGATTTTGATAGGTTTCTCAATATATTGCAGTGAATTAATGTTAAAATGAAGGAACTAAGAGCATTTCCTTGGTAGCAAAAAAACCCTGCTTTTAAATGCTTTGTCTTTTTTTTCTTATTCTTCTAACATCTCTATAAATCCTTCCCCACCCCAGAATGTGCACATTTAGGAACTCTTTTGTTAGCATTTTACATCCCAAATTGCTGACATATGATGAAAACCTATTCTTTGACCTTTTAAGCAATGTCCCTGTGTATATCCAGGCTCAAGTCCCCATTTTTCCAATAAGTACCTGGCAGTCATTCAGTAATTACTTATTGAGTGAATGAATGAATTTCTCCTCCAAATAGGATACTCACAGCTTCTGAACCTCAATGATTTATCTTCCACGGGCATGGATATGGTAGACTGCAATCTATTCCTTACGGTAGATAATATTCCCTCCAGTTATGTCCTTTTGAGATAACCTGAAGCAGTGGAAAGCCTGAGATCCTTCCAGTTCCAGCTCTACCACTGAGTGACCTTGCCTAGATACTTGCCTCTAGGTTATTTAATGCTAGACCTTAGTTTCCTTTTCTGGAAAAAAGGGTCTACTCACTTTATTGTCTTCTAGAGGTTGTAAGGATCAATTACTATTATGCATTTAATGTCCTATATAAGGGCATAGAAAGGGTTCAGTAACAATTAGCTTCCTCTCTTCCTTCTGGACTTGTCTGTGCTGGGTTATCTGTTTTAACTAGTTGCTCCTTATGGCACAAGGCTCAGTGATGACACTTGAAGTTAGCCCTTCATTGTCTTTCTTCCCCAGGAGGCATAAATCCCAGAGAACAGAAACCGAATTCATCTGATTTGTCATTGAATCCTCAGTGCCTTCAAAGAGTAGGTGCTTTGTAAATATGTATTAATGTGTCTTGGCACTGCAGAAACACAGAATGCCAGCACCGGCAAGGACATGATTCCCTATCTGACCTCTCATTTTAAATTTGGGAAAATAGAGACCTGATGATGTAAGGAGCTTATTAAAAGCTCTTTGCATAGAACGAGGTGAAGCCACCTCTAGTGCTCTTTCCACTCAACTTCACTTCTTGATGATGGTGATGATAAAGAAGAAGAAAATGATGATGGAAATGTCAGGGTATTACTTAAGCTCCCACTTCTTTTGGGGCTGTTTACGAACCTATGTTGTCTGTGTTTGCCTTTCCCTGGGATATCCAGGATAAAAACCAACTTTGCTCAGGTTTATCAAGAATCTTATTGAAGATATTCCATTAGTACTTTTCCCTTATTTCACAGGAAAGTGATATCATCTTTAAAAGGTCTTAATACCACTCCTCAGCATCTCACAGGGGAGACTGAGGGTGGTGGCAGCAGATGGGGGAGGGTCAAGTACGCTTAAGAAACTAAGGTTTGCTCCATGGGTGTACGGCTGAGTGGAGACAGGAAACAATGTCCATCAGTCCTTTGTTATTCCTTGGTTTGGCATATGATAATCATTCCATATACAATAATTTGTAGCTGGCATTTCAGTTTTCAGTTTTTATGTAGTGGAGCTAGAAATAAAATGCAAAGCAAATAATGTAGATACTCATTGGAGAGTCACCTCTTGTCAGAAGCTAGTCATATGAATGACATCCAGCTGTGTCCCAGACACCTCCTTTGTTCCATTTGAGGGATCTGACATTGAGCCCTGGGAAAGGATACCCCTTTGTGCAATAGACCCCACCATGTGCACAGGTGTTTCCTCTCATGAATCAGAAGCAGATGTCTGGTCAGGCAGAATATGTGGCAGCTTGACATATGTCCGGCTCCATCTAACAAGAAAACTATGGTCTTTAAATCATACTAATAAAATACCAACACTGCAATTTTGACTGGGCCATGAAATCAACACCTCTATCCTTCAACACTAAGGGAGGCCTAGGTTCCCCAGAGGCTTTGTGACTGGCTCCAACCTTAGCACTGTGTGTTAAACCTCCACTCTGCCGTGTGTTTTATGAGAAAAATGATAGTGAGATTCTACCCCAAGCATTCTTACTTGTAAAAATGTGAGCAGCAGAACTCATTTAACAAATATTTTATCTCTCTACTGTGTGCCAAACGGCTAAAAAATCTCAGAAGAGGGGGTGTTCAGGACAAGATCCAAGAATTTCAGAGTGGCAGTTCAGGGACTCCAATGATAGGGCCACTTACAAACAGTTCATCAACAAACAAATATACTAAGCACCGGCTGCTTATAGAAAGAAAGGCAAATGAATTAAAAATGCTTTTGGATTCATATATTGGTGGCACTTAGGTTGTTTCCATAGTGATACATGCACACAATGGAGTCTACTCAGCCATTAAAAAATGGTGATCTAGTATTTTTTGTGACAATCTGGAGGGAACTGAAAACCATTCTTCTAAGTGAAATATCACAAGTATGGAGAAACAAACACATGTCTTCAATACTAAATTGGAACTAATGGATCAACACTGAAGTGCACATATGGAAGTAAATCTCAATGAAAATCAAGCTGGGGGGGAGGGAGGAAAGGATGGGTAAATTCACACTCTCTAGGTGAAGGGCATGCTTATAACTTCGAATCAGTCTGTACAAAAACAAAATTATATAAACAAAACATGTGTACCCCCTAATACCTAATATTCTGAAATAAAAGAAAAACTACTTTTGCAGAAAGTGATAAGTCTATACTAACACAATTTTAGCTTCAGGATCAACCATTCACAAACTACTTCTTTTTAGAGCATGAGTGGTGTTCAAAATTGGCACCTAATGTCCATCCTTTTCTTACTATGTAAAGATGTTTTATATGATCTTTCTATCCAATTTCCTCTTTCATCTGTAGATTTTTGTGAAATGCTATTTAAATTTTCATTTTATGTATTATCTTATGTATGCATGGCAGAAATTACCTGCACATTTCTTTTGAGTAAAAATGTTGAGGATAGTTTCAGAATCACTTTACAATCTATCATCTTTTTGCAGCTTTGAAATTCGATCCCGGAATAACTGTTGTGATCTAGATAGCTATTTGGTTACAGCATGTTTATAAAAGTGAAAGTAAAGAACACAAACTAACGTGAAAAGAAAATGACTCCGAAAATGATGGCAATGCTTGGAGTGCTACAAATTTAGTCTCTGCGGTGCCATTTTAATGACAACAAAATAATACACATCATGAGAGGAAATGGGGAAGGCTGAGAGCGTTTGATTTAAAGCAATTCTGTTATCTGTCATTGAAGGGGAAAAATTTGTGCTGATTTTAAAACAATACGTTAGTTACAGATGTTTCCAGACCTCTTCCCTGATCCAAGGAAACAAAGTACCATTCAGCAACAAGCCCAGATTTAGAGATGGGGCTTGTTCCAATATAAACACTTAGCTAGACCTTCTCCATGAAAGTGCATAGTCAATTTTTCCATATACAGTGGGAAAGACAAAGCTTTTAGCTTAAAAGGCATTCTTGCCCGCAGTGTGGAGCTCCTGCAATGAGCAGTTCAGGGACACTGTGGTTCAGGGTCGATGTCGAGTTGAAAGCTTGACTGGCTCACCAGTACTGTGCAAGAGAATTACATGAGAATGTGCATGCACCTGCAACGAATGGGAAACCAGGCACCGCCCTGGCTCTCAGTATGTGGCATGGTCATTTACTCGGTTCATCTTGGCACACAGCAGGCTTTCATCAAATAACTGAGGAACGCATAAATGATTTTTTGAACTAAATGAGACTGAAGGCACTAGACAGGCAATCTGAAGAGTCAGAAGATGAATCTGGGACTGACCTGCAGTGAGGGATTCAGTGGGGGGTGATTAAGGTGTGTCTGCAGCTTACTACAATGTATGGAAAAAAGTGCTAAGCACTATAGTGTAATGAGAGGTACAGAGACACGCTGAGAGGGTGAAGAGGAGGAAGAGATCGCATTTAGATTGCAGAGGGGGAAGGGTACAGAATGGTTCTTTGGAGGATGTGGGGTTTGTGCAGGATTTTCTAGGAGGAAAGTTGATGGTGAAAGGCTGAAAAGCAGAGGGTAGTTCTCTGTTAGGTAGGGAGGCTATATTCCTTCTGTCATTTCACTGCTCAAAGCAAACATCCCTCACTGCTGGTAATCTATTTCAATAAAGGTACCAGATAGATTTACTTTTTATGCTCACTGGAAATTTCTTCAGAAGGGTTGGTTTAAACGCAGCAATTAAACTTGTGTGACATCTCTGGCAACTTCCACGGTTACAATAGTCTCACATGGACACACCACTCTCTCCACACATTGTAGATAATGTTGGAGGCATGCCCTAATCCCTGAAATAAATTTTAGGCACATCTGGAAGCCTCATTAATTCATTGTGGCCATGAGGGTCCCATGGGTTATTCTCATTGGCTTGAGAGTTAGGAGTTTTGGAAGCAATCATTTTCACATTATAACTCATACATAGGGAGAATGTCATTTAATAGAAGAAAATACTGCTGTTTTAATCCTTTTTCATTCTATCTAATAAGTTTTACCCAAAGTGAGCTGAGTAAGATAATGATGGGCTTACTTGTACCTACAGATTGATTTAATTGACGAATCTACCAAGAACTAAAACAAAGTCAGGTGCAGTGGCTCACTCCTGTAATCCCAACACTCTGGGAGGCTGAGGCCGAGGAATGCTTGAGCTCAGGAGTTCTGACACCATCCTGAGTAAGAGTGAGACCCTGTTTCTACTGAAATTAGAAAAAAATTAGCCAGGCGTAGTGGCGGGTGCCTGTAGTTGCAGCTACTTGGGAGGCTGAGGCAAGAGGATTGCTCAAGCCTGAGAATTTGAGGTTGCTGTGAGCTGTGACTCCATGACACTCAACCCAGGGTGACTGAGTCTGATTGTCTGAAAAAGAAAAAAAAAACAAACTAACTAAAAAACGAGAACTGGGTACAGTTGGTTTTCAATATACTGCTATCAATAGTCCAGTCACTGAGTAGCTAAAATACACACACACACACACACATCCCAAAAAACAAATCACAAAACCCCCCAAACCACCAAAAGAACACACAAACAAACAAAACCTGTTCTCATAAATCTGTGGCTATGCCTCAGGGATTTTTTCTTTCCTTTTTTGAAATTTGTAAATTTCTACATGATTTGAACTAAGCTCAAAGGAAATTCATGCTGATTCAAGACTTTGAGAAGAAAGCACATTTTCTAGATGAACATGAGCTTATATTAGCATATTAAAAAGAAGAGATTGCAATTAAAGGAGAGCCAGATAAACTGAGATGAAGATATAATGTGTCATATCTAACAAACAGATCCAACACTTAGCTTTCAAAATGACTGAAGGGAAGAGCAGCCAAAAAAATATTTTACAGAAAAAAAAAAAATATTTTCACTGAACAATGTGATATACTGCGTGTCCAAAAACATAGGCCAAAGGAAAAATGTGCTTTATCTGCCAAAGTAACCTTGAGACTAGGAACAGCCCAGCTGTTTAATCAAAACACAGAAGATTTAAGCCCATTATGAAGAGTATTATCCTTCCCTCATGGAGATGATTACCCTGCTCATACAAAGGTAGTAATGTCCCCTTAAACACAGTGTTACTCTTATAGTACTGAGGATTTGCCCCACATCAAAAACTGGGGAGAGAATGAGGTGTGTACCATTTTGAAAATGGACCTTGGGATGGGCAGCAGGTTCAAGCTGTCCTGCCCACCAAAGATACTACTTGGGGGGCTGCCTCATGCCGCTGACATCCTCCTTATTCTTTATTCTCTATTAGGTTTGGGGCACATCTCAGCAAATGCTGTTCATGGCACAGTCCCTGAATTATACCAAAAAGTTCTGTAGTTCTGCTGGGGATTGGTAGATTTTCTTTAAGAAACATGTATTATACATTTTCTTGCTGTTAGAAGACCAGGGTGGCTTGGCTTTGAAATCAACAGTGGAAAAGGTTTATAGATAAAAAATGCAGCTGCTGAAACTCAGAACTGTTATAAAGCAGGTCGGGAAGGTCCCAGTGGGGTCCGACTGCTGGACGAGACCACTCCAGTGCTACCACACATTCCATTTTCCTCGTTGGCTCCTCGGCTTTCAGCTATTTTGCTACATGATAGGGGAGTTTCTTCAAGTCGTGTGGAAACCTGACTGGTGACCGTGCAGGGGGAATACCAGACATGATATGGTCTGGGAATTTAAAACATTAGTTCTGCAATTGTATTGAAACAAAGGCATTATTGTTCATTTTGAAAAAGGTCTTTCTTCCTTCTTTTCAAGATCAAGGATGTGTTGTTTATTTTCATGCGACCATTAGAAAACCCGAGCCGGAAATTCTGCAACCTTACTGTATTTGAATGCTTGCTTTCTAAGCATATGTGCTTGAAGCCTGGTTGAAGCGGTTGATAGCCATATGGGACCAAAAAATCCCTGAAAATGGACGACTAGTGACATTCTAAATGAAATTAAAAATTGAGATGATTATAATGACCAAAGGTAAAGAGAACTCTCTTAATGTTTTAATAATTAAGTTCTTAGTAATAATTACTAAGGAATTAGTAATATTACTGAGTAATATTAGTTCTTAATAATTAATACTTAGTTCTAAGACACAAATGGCTGTGTAAGTTACAATGAGAAGGTGACCACGGATATGCTCATCTGATACAGCTCCTCTGATGTCCCAGCAGACAGATATCCAGGTGCTTCTCACCCCACTGTTTGTCCCTGCAATGACATCCACGAGCTGTGATGAACTAGGGCAGCACTACCTTCCCAAAGCCAGGAAATTTGGTGGTGGTTCAAGTTCTCGAAACCCTCTGTGGCACAACTTCTGGCTCTAGTTTCTTCCTCTTCCCCTGACATTAGCAGCATGAAGATTTCCAGGCTCTTCCCATCTTAACAATCTAGAATCTGTGAAACTTCCTGCTCTTTCAATAAGGTTACAAGTAGGTTGGGCTCATCACTTCACATCTCCATGCTTCTGTAAATTAGAGATTAGTAACCACTGGCCAGTCTGGTTTGTAAGATGGTTGTGAAGATTAAAGGTGAACATTATGTAGAAAATCACTTTGTCAACCCTAGAAGCTTAGTTAAGTATTAACACTGGTTTTCTACTGAGTTAGTAGTCATTGGAAATTCCAATATTTTGCAGTTGTGAGTAGCTTTTTTAAAAAGCAGAACTATTCAAGACACAGGTTGAAAGAGAAATAGGAAGCTTTCTTAATTCATTAGAACATCAGCTCTCTGTAGACATGCTGCTTATACACACACCTAGGGGGAACTTGCTTTTGTTCTAAAGCAAAATAAAACATGATACTGTGACATGCTTTTATTCACATGAAAACATAAAGATGACATTTGTGATGTTTATTTTCTCCATTTTCATAGACATAACATTCAAAATGGAAGTGTTTTGTCCTTTAGAGATCATGGAAATGACTTTTGAACCACAGACAGGGTGCAATCCTGTGCTGAGGGAAGGCAGAATAAGACAGAGAGCTACCTTTATAGCTCAGGGTGCAGGTAGGAAATTTCTACATGATTTGTAGAATAAGGTGCTTTGTTTTAGAATAAGGTGGTATTTATTGTGATGGAATAATTAGACTAGAAGAATAAAAACTTAACAGACATCTGGCCATTCTTATAAAGATCAAAAGACAGTGGTTGTCTGGTCTACCCACTACCACCCTAGCTTCTCTCCAAAGCTCCTTTGTTGTTTTCCTCAGTACGCTCAGGTAATGACTGAGACAAAAGCGGAATTTCCTAATTTCCTAGGAGAGCCAAAAATATCATCAAGGCAGGGAACAGGAAGCACAAAAACATCTCTCAGGAGAGCACTGATTGTTTGGAACTGTTACAGAGGTGCTCAGAGCGTCAGCTGCTTCTTGTACAGCAACATGTACCGGCCTGAGTGAGGTGTGCGTGCTGCTGGGAACCGCTTAGGAAGCACTGACTTGAATAAGATTTGGGGTAACATTTTGGAGACTGTTTTTGTGATTTAGAATGTCAACTTAGGAGGCCCCAGCATAGCCTCAAACATTTCCAAGCAGAGAAACTCTTTTTTTTTGGTAACCAATGATATTTTATGCAAAATTCATCTGTGAAACAGATAAAAAAAGAAGATGCTCTGATTGAAGGAGGTGGGGCCCCAACTTCCAGCTGCTCTGCCATCCTTCACCCCAAGTTGTACCTGAGGCATTTCCATGGAGACTCAGCCTGAAAGCCACTGATTTAGTGGGTCTTACATGAAAAGGTCCCTGCAGACTTTCCCCATATGATTTAATATGTTCCTACAAACAGCAGCAGCACCTCTGACCTCTCCTTCATCCTTGCTCTCCAAACACATGACAAGCCATCTTGATAGAATCTTGGCAGTGGTCCCAGCATCTGTTCTCTCCTTTCCAGATCACGGCTCCAGGCCCTCCTCACTCTCTCCTAGATGGTCACCAGTGCACAACACAGGTTGCCCTGATCCAGGCTCTGCTGCCTACTGCCTACTCTGTCCAGTAGCCCGTTTCCAGTTTAATACTGACAAATCACAATTCTCAGTGTGTTTCTCTTCCTTCTGCTCTGAAATCTTTAACAGCTCCCTCTTATCCAGCCCTACCAACTGGGCCATTTCCCTTCCCACAAGGATCCTGGTGTCTTTGTGTTTACTCATCATCTCCCCTTGTCTTATATTCTTTTTCCCAATCTTGAAAGATTTAACTCAAATGCCATTTCTTTCATGAAGTCACCTGGAAACTTTCCACCAGGAGTAAACATTTCTTTTAAGCCCTCACAGAGGTATTTAACATAACAACTTAGTTGTATTATGTTACCAGTGTACTTGTTTTATCTCTGAGTTTTATTCTTTGTAGGACATGTGGCCCTTGCTGAGGCAGTAGTACTTTTTTGTTAAGTAAAAGAGTAAAGATGTTGATGTTGATCAATCTAGTGTCCCTGGATACTAAGGAACACACAGTGGCAATAAAGGGCCTGACATACTATTTTCCATGTTTCAAAATATCTAATTAAAAGTTATTTTGGGGGTGGCGCCTGTGGCCCAAAGGAGTAGGGTGCTGGACCCATATACGGAGGTGGCAGGTTCAAACCCAGCACGGCTAAAAACTGCCAAAAAAAAAAAAAAAAGTTATTTTGATATATTCATTAAAAATGTGTATTTAAAATAAAATGCTAAATTTGGCTTTTGGCCAAAGTTAAAAGAAAGTGATAACATTAATTATTTTATCATAAGTTCTATTTTTCAATGGCTGGGCACGGTGGCTCATGCCTGTAATCCTACCACTCTGGGAAGCCGAAGCGGGTAGACTGCCTGAGCTCACGGGTTCGAGACCAGCCTGAGCCAGAGTGAGACTTCGTCTCTAAAAATAATTGGGTGTTGTGATGGGCACCTGTAGTCCCAACTACTCAGGAGGCTAAGGCAAGAGAATCCCTTGAGCCCAAGAGTTTGAGGTTGCTGTGAGCTGTGATGCCATAGCACTCTATCAAGGGTGACAAAGTGAGATGCTCTCTCTCTCAAGAAAATGAAGTTCTTTTTTTTTTTTTTTTTTTTTCCAGTTTTTGGTCAGGGCCGGGCTTGAACCTTGAACCTGCCGCCCGCAGTATATGGGGCCGGCACCCTACTCCTTGAGCCACAGGCGCCACCCAGAAGTTCTATTTTTCAGTTAAAATTATTTTGTCTCATTAAAAGTGGAGTTATTAGAACTCAAACAAATCAGCAAGAAGAAAACAATCCCAATAAAAAAGTGAGCGAAAGACATGAATAGAAGTTTTTTCAAAAGAAGACAGACGAATAGCTAACAAACATACAAAAAATGTTCAACATCACTAAGCAGCAGGGAAATGCAAATTAAAACCGCCATGAGATGCCACCTTACCCATGTCAGAATGGCCATTATTAAAAAGGAAAAAACAACAACAGATGCTGGTATGGATGTAGAGAGAAAGGAACGCTTACACACCATTGGCGGGACTATATATTACTAATCTTAATAATTAATGAAAAACAGTATGAAGATTCCTCAAATAAATAAATGTAGATATACCATTCAACCCAGTAATCACACTATACTGGGTATATACTAAAGAAAAAGAAATAATTTTATCAAAAAGACACTTGCACTTGAATGTTTACTGTAGCACAACTCATAATTGCAAACAGGTGGAATTAATCTAAGTGTCTGTCAATTCCTGAGTGGACTAAGAAAATGTCGTACATAGTAATATACCATGAAGTACAACTCAGTCATAAAAGGAATGAAATAATGTCTTTTGCAGTAACTTGGATGGAATGGGAGATCATTATCCAAAACAAAGTATCTCAGGTATGGGAAAACAAACACCACGTGTACTCTGTGATAACTGGTAGCTAATCAATCAGTGGGCACAACAGGCACAAAGAGATAAAAAGGTCATTGGAAATCAAGGAAGAAAGGGGGAGAGGTAAAAACTTACCTATTGGGTGCAATGAACACCAGTTGGGTGATGGGCACATTAAAAGCCCTGACTTAAGCATTGTAAAAGATATCCATGCAACAAAAACATTTGCACCCTCTTTTTATTTTGAAATTAAAAGATGAGATATTACTTAATACATTTCACTTGGTAGATGTCATAGGCTGAACTGTGTCCTCTTAAAATTCTTATGTTGAAGCTTTAACCCCTAGTGTGACTATATTTGGAGATAGGGACTTGAAGAGGGTAATACATAAAAGTAGTAAAAGTTAAATGACATTATAAAGGTAAGGTCTTAATCTGGTAAAACTGGTGCCTTTATAAGAAAAGAAAGAGATTTGAGAGATCTCTCTTTCTCTTTTTTCCTGTGCACAAAAGGCCATCTGAGGAAAAAGTAAGGGTGGCCATCTACAAGCCAGGGACTGACACTGACAGCACCTTGATCTTGAACTTCTATCTTCCAGGACTGTGAGGGAACAAATTTCAACTGTGTAAGACATCTATTCTGGAATATTTTGTTACAGAAGTCTCAGCAGACTAATACCATGTACCTGCTAAACAACAACATCAACGACAACAACAAAACAGCCAGGCATTGTGGCGGGCACCTGTAGTCCCAGATATTTGGGAGAGTGAGGCAAGAGGATCACTTGAGCCCAAGAATTTGAGGTTGCTGTGAGCTGTGATGCCACCACAATCTACAGAGGGTGACAAAGTGAAACTTAGTCTCAATAAAAAAAAAGAACAGAACAAAAAAACTTTCTTTCTTTTTCCAATTGTCATTTGTAGAGAAAATTTTTTAAAGGTAAACCGTTCCTAACCCTTTATTCAGTTTTCATATAATTAACATATCCTGTCTAATCATTTCTCCTGAGATCCTGTTTATACTATAGGTCAAACTCTTTCCTTATCGTTTCTAGTTCTTTTAATTATAGGGTCACAAAGCAGACTGAAAATTAATGCTTAGCATAGCTGGAAACACAGGAATATAGCCACATTCAGAAATTATGTCACCTTTGCCTCCTCTCGTGTCTGAGGGAAGAACTTCCCATTGTTACTGAGTTCATAGATGTAGTTTACTTTACAACTGTATAACTTTTAAAAATGTCAAAGCCTAAGCATACCACTAATTGAAATGTTTTTTATAGACTTGCCAGCTGCTAAGACCACTTTTGTATTTCTGGATAGTTTGGGAGACCTGTGTTAGCTGAGATATTGCTAAGACACTCTGAAATTTAGAAACAGATATCAGAATCATTATGATGCAAAAGTTAAGGGCTTGGAGCTAGATTTCCTAGCTGTGACCTTGAGTAAATTACTCAAATGCGAAATGACTCAGTTTTCTCATCTGTAAAATGGGGCTAATATTACGCCTTCTTCATAAGGTTACGAGGAAGAAATTTTTTTGTTGTTGTTGAGACAGGTCCCACCCTATGACCCTGAGCAGAGTGCAGTGGGCATGGTAGCTCACCACAACCTCAGACTCGGGCTGCGGGCATCCCGCTGCCTCAGCCTCCAGAAGCCGCTGGGATTACAGGCTCTCACCGCCGCGTCCAGCTGGGTTTTTCCATTTTTTTTTTCATGAGTCGGGGTCTCACTGTCGCTCAGGCGAGTCTCAAACTCCTGAGCTCAAGCAATTCTCCCTCCTCAGCCTCCCACAGTGCTGGGATTACAGGCGTGAGCCACCGTGCCCGATGAGGAAGAAATAAATTAATAATACACATAAGTGCTTAGAACAATACCTAGGATACAGCAAGTGTTAAGTAATTAAAGGTAAAAGAATCTCAGAAATCAGCCAGTTAAGTCAGCTGTCTTCAATGATTTCAAGGATGGCTGTCCCTTAAGGATATTATAAAACAGAAGTCTCAGGGCTATGGCTATATCCAGGACACACCTGCTGTGATGCAAATGAAACACAGATTCTGACTCAAAAGCACTTTTCTGCAGCTCTCAGTCCTTCTAGAAAAGAATCAGTTGAGGACCAGCCTTCACAATTTTCATATGAAGGAACTAGGTCTTCCCTATCTTTTAACATTATCTTTTCAGTTTAGGTCACAGACTACACTCCTCTGTCCCTAGAGAGACATCCGGAATCAGAATGACTGTCTTGTTAACCAAGAAAAACATCACAACCTCACTCTTTCCTGAAAAGTGTGAGCAACGCCCTATTTTCAAGTGGATTCCACAAGTAAATTCTTCCGCTGCCTCCCCTCCCTTTCCTTAAGGACACAGAATTTGCAGTGTTTTGATGTCTGAGCTATGGATGTTGAGAAGAGTTAGAAGGGAGCAGAAAACCTTCCATACTATTTCATGCCTTTTCTCAAAAAATACTTTCTGAGTACCCACTATGTATGGGCTATGGTTTTATGAAGTGATTTTATTTCTCAGCTCTGCCAGAATGTCTTAAAGCAGCAGGTGGCTTTGAGGTTATTTTTATTTTTAAATATTATAAAGTAGTCCTTTGAGGGGATAGGATCTAGTGCCTGTGTGAGCCTGTTAGCCACCCACTAGCCACACTCAGCCTATATATATTTTTGTTTGTTTGTTTTCCTCCTCCTTCAAAATTACGTCAGAAAAGTTTCCCTTTTCCAAATTCACAATTTCCCCTAAGCTCATTCAAGATTCAAGCCCAGCTGCACTATACAGCCCAGCATCTCTCATATTTTTATTTCTTTTGAGACAGAGTCTCACTTGTCACCCTATGTAGAGTACTGTACTGTCACAGCTCACAGCAACCTCAAAGTCTTGGGTTCAAGTGATTCTCTTGCCTCAGCCTCCTGAGTAGCTGGGACTACAGGCACCTGCCTTAACGTTTGGCTATTTTTAGAGACGAGGTCTTGCTCTGGTTCAGGCTGGTCTGTAACCTGTGAGCTCAGGCAATCTACCCGCCTCAGCCTCCCAGAGTGCTGGGATTATAGGCATGAGCCTCTGCGCCCGGGGCATTTCTCATATTTTGATGTGCAGCATAAGCATATGGCAAAATGGAGACCCTGATTCTGAGCCCTCCGGCCCCGACTCCGCAGCTCTGTCACAGGCCCAGGTGAGGCTACTGCTGCCATCTTTGGACCACACTTTGAGTAGCAATGTCTTAGACTCCTCATCCCACAGCTAGCAATGTATCAGGGCACTCATACACCAGAGCCGGTTCCCTCACACACAAACAATTCTGACTTCCAGACAGTTTCTTGGATATATTTGCTTGCAAATTTCATATTCTGTCCAATCTAGAGCAGGCTTCTTCTTTACATTATCATTCAAACTCAATGGATGGTTGTGTGTATACAATATAATATGATTTCAGTTGGAGATTATAAGGAATTAATAATCTGTCACTGGCCTTTCCTTTCTTTACCACTAGTGAAAATACATTCTCTTCTCTGGACCCTCTGCTTAACTGTATGTGTTGACACGAGTGTCTGCTCAGAAATTCTCCAGCCCTGGTTTTCTTCATTGCATACCTTCTGTCTCTCTGTGGTGGAGCTTCATGTTTTGGCTTATTCTGAGGGGTCTGGATGAAGTAAGGGGGACCATCCTGGAACCCTGGCCTGGAAGACCATTGACATTTAGGTGTGCGTAGTTAATGCTGCCTGGGAAGCCTCCCTGTTCTGCCACCTTGGAAAGGCTCATGTCTATGGCTGGGTTGGTACTCTGTCCTTTATTTCATCCCTAGCCCCACATCTGGAGTTGTTAGAAACAGGGAAAAGTACTTCATTAAATACTTTGCATCTTTTGTATGTACCTGGATGGAGGTGAAACATACTCTTCGTAGTAAAGTGTCACAAGAATGGAAAAGCAAGCATCCAATGTACTCAATGCTAATATGAGGCCAGCAGACAAACTACTATATGCTCACACAAGAAAGAGAAAAACTCAATTTAATCCAAGTTGGGCAGGGTGGTGAGGGAGGAGGAAGGGGATTGTGTCTCACCTAATGGGCATGATGTCAGGGTGTATGGCACACCTTGGGTTCAGGACACAGCTACAACAGGGACCTTACCTAACAAACACAAACATTGTAACCTAAGCATTTGTACCCTCATAGTAACCTGAAAAAAAATTTTTAAAGTACTCCATTAAAACATCTGCCCCCTCCCAACCAGGTCAGGATCCTTGAGCTCTGGACTCTTAAATCTGGGGGTCCTAACTAGAAAAATAGCTATGACTGTGTAATTTAGTATCTTAAGTCAAATTCCCTTTAAATGGCATACATTTTAATCTGTTAGACAAAGAATTTTGTTGCTAAAAATAACAATTTTGAATTTTTTTTTAGCTGCAGAAACTAAGGGCCTGGAGGTGAAGGAATTGACCAGATTCCTCTACCTGGCAAGGCTGATCTGGTTGTTAGTGACTGAGCCAAGAACAGATTCACAGCTCTACTCCATTCCATGAGAATCCCCTAGTGATAATTCAACTTAAGGACAAACAGAAATAATAAAATTAAGTAATACCACAAGTAAACAATTTTCCTTTAGAAAATTGTGATCTATATCTAGATATGTTCATATGGTGATTTCTAGTTCTAAAGCTAAAGATGGGAAGCCCATGGAAACAGGTGGAAAGAACGTAAGGCTAAAAGCCGGAAGACACAGTTCCTTATACTGCTGCTAATAAGCTTTGTGTCCTCCCCCCTCCCCAGTGCAGGTTCCTCACCTACACAAGGAGAAGGCTGAATTTTCTATCTAGATCTAACATTCTATGATTCCTTTGATGTTATGGTTCACACTGCAAAGTGTAACAGAGTTACAAATTGAATATTAACCAGCCACCACGCGTTCTAACAGGTCTCCTTTATGCTGAATTCTGTGGGGCAGTAGAGGCTTCAGGGCTTGTCTCTTATGAGTGAAATTTCAGGGTATCTGTTGGCACTGACAATGATGGACAACAATTTTGAGGGAACAATATAGAACGAGGCCCATCTCCAGACAGATGGTTTAATCTCCAAATAGCAAGTATTTAGTGCTGCACCTGGAACCTTGGACTGGCAGAACGGCCCTGCTGCTCCCGGGAATCACCAGAGATCAGCAGGGAAAGAGGTAAACCCTGAAGGCACATTTAGTTTGTCAGATTGTATCACCGTTCATCAAAGGAAAACATACCCATGAGGTCATGAAGCTTGGAAAGCATTCTAGACTGATTATGCTGGGGAAGAAAAGGACTACTAAGATCTCAAGCTGAGCTCCCGAATTAGGGCTATGGCTTTCTGCTGTGATTCTAGAGGATTCTACAGCCCCAGAACTCCCGAGTCAGAGGCTCACTGGACGTTCCTCTTGCCTTCTGCTGGTGCCTATCTTATACATTGCATTGGGCTGACACTTGGCTTTACAGGGCTCCTTAGATCAGTAAGCCATGTTGAAGCTCACTTCTTACACAGATAACAGTAGTACATGTAATGGGCACATTCATAAGACAAGGTTTAGTGAAGCTATCTTTGACCCCTAGAACCCTTGATTTCATTTAAAGCAATCATGCTGCTCCAGCTAACGGAGGGCATAATTTCAAAATAAATGCTAATACACAGAGTCTGTAGCATGCTCAGGGGCCCTGTTAGCTGGAGTGCATGGCATGGATTACTGGTCTAGTCTGCGAAAGGTTTGGGCTAATAATGCAGCTGTTAATGTTAATGGGATTTCTCCAACTGACAGTTCATATGGAGTAAAAAATGTACATACTTCATTCCATTTAGGTAAACATAGATCTCTAACCTCCATCAAAATACAAAAACTAAATCCTGGGAGTGAAAAAAGGTCATTTTGCATATGACTCAAATTACATCCACCTATTCCTCATCCTGCTTTTAACAGAAGTTGTTTTTTCATGTATTCTTTCTTTATGCATAGGATTTGGGTTTGAATATGGAAATTTTCTCACTACCATTCAGCCTTGGAATGTTGTTTCCCCAAGTTCTCATGACAAAAAGACTCAGATTCAGAGCTGAACTGCTGGCAGCTGAATTTCATTAAGACTTTGATGGGAAACTTAAGTTGGAATTACAAACATCTGTGGTTAAACTTCCCTTTAGTAAACCATTTCCCAGAATTTAACTTTACCACATCGTGAGTGAAAAAGGAAAACAGTTGAAAAAAAGAATGCTGCTTTTTTACAAATATGAGTAGATATTTAAATATTCATCTACATGATAACTACATCTCAATGAACTAACAGATTTACTTATTTTAGAAAATAAATAAGTGACTGTTTGGAAAAAGCTAAGTTTTGAAACTCAAAGCATGTACTGGCAATCTGATTTTAATAGTTTCTAAATAATCAAAGGTCTCTAAATTATGTCTGGTCATCATTACATTTATATGGTTACTATGAGCCAGGAAAAAGCCCTAACATAGGGTTTTGGGAGCATCTTTACTTCAAGATCTGACTTCAAGTCAGATTTGAGAATTTAATTACAAAGGGAAAAACAAGGTTACTGTTCTTGTCATATCAAATTGAAGATGTCGGCTTTTTGTTTAGCTTTCTTAGGGATTTAAGAAAAGGCATTCATTTCTCTTAACAGCTCAGGTGATCCCTACTACTGGGGAAAAACTTTAAAGAAATGTTAAAGACAATAATTATAAAAACTAAATTGCAGCCTTCTCCAGTGTTGGATAGCCAGCAAAATTATAAACAAAAATTGAAAATAATCAAATTTTACAAATTAAGTCAAGGTTTAGGTAACAAAACACTTCTAATAAGATACTAGAAAACTTTACACGCAGATACATAGTAATAGATGGTAGAAGGGAGAGAAGAAGCAGGGCAGGATGAGAAGAATGAGGGCTTTGTGGCAGGCATTATATATATATATTATCCATTTAAATTTCACAACAATCATATGAGGCAAATACATTTAAATTCATTTTGCAATCACAGGAACTGAATCTCTAATAGATATCTAATTTGTTCAAAGTCAACTGGCTAAAAAGTTGTAGAGCTGGACCTACCACGTCTGTCTGTTGTAAGCCCACATTCTAGCTGTGATAAAAGGTGAGTTTCAAATAAGGTAAAGCAGAGGCTGCAAATAAACAGCCTTCAGGCTGAGTCTGGCCCTCAGATGTACTCAGCCCACAGGGCATTAAAAAAAATTGAGTCAAGCTCAGTGTGCGTAGCGCAGTGGTTATGGTGCCAGCCACATACACAGAGAGTAGCAGGTTCGAACCCAGCCTGGGCCAGCTAAACCACAACGTCAACTGCAACAAAAAATAGCTGGGCATTGTTGCAGGTGCCTGTAGTCCCAGCTACTTGTGAGGTTGAGGCAAGAGAATCACCTAAGCCCAAGAGTTGGAGGTTGCTGTGAGCTGTGACACCACAGCTCTCTACCAAGGGTGACATAGTGAGACTCTGTCTCAAAAAAAAAAAGAAAAGAAAAGAAAAGAAAAGAAAAAAGAAAAATTGAGTCAGCAACTTCATTTATGAATCTAGATTCTGTCTTCTCTTGGGGTAGGGAGAAACCCAAACCCAAAGACCTGGCGATGCCAAGTGGAAGAGGCATCCTTTCATTTCCTGTCACTTCTGACCTCAATTTCACAGAGCTGGATTTGCCCAATTGTTTTTGACTTGACTTCTATAAGACTTTGAGTTTCAGGACTTCCTCTGTACCATGTGATCCAGCAATCCCACTCTGTTTACATACTCTAAAGAACTGAAAGTGGGGACTCACACAGGTAGTTCTACCCCAATGTTCACAGCAGCATCATTCACAATGGCCAAAAGGTAGAAACAACAGTAATATCCATAACAGATGAATGGATAAAATGTGTGAATATGAACAGAATATTAGTCAGCCTTATACAGAAATGAAATTCTCATGGAATTCTGAGATACACTACAACATGGATGCATCTTTAAGATATTATGTCAAGTGAAATAAACCAAGCACAGAAGGATAAGTATTGTACGATTCTGTTTCTGTGAGGTATCCAGAGTAGTTACATTCACAGAGGCACAAAGTAGAATAGTGGTAGCTGGGGCTGGAGGGGGGGGGGGGGGGAGGGCTAATAGAGTGTCAGTGTTTACCAGGTTTCAGTTTGAGAAGATGAAAGAGTTCTGGAGATGGGTGGTGGTGATGGTTGTATAACAAGGTGAGTGTACCTAAAGCCCCTGAACTCTACACTAACAAATTGTTCAAATGATGGGAGGCACCTGTGGCTTAAGGAATAGAGTGCCGGCCCCACATACTGGGGGTGGAGGGTTCAAGCCCAGCCCCTGCCAAAACTGAAAAAAAAAAAAAAAAAATGATTCAAATGGTAAAATCTGTGTTATTTATATATTTTATCATGTTAAACAAAAAAATCTTCTGGTTAAATCAGGGAATGCTAGAAGTCCAGGGAATGGAATGCTTTATTTTCTAGCAATTTTATAATAAATTCTGTATCATAGACCATGTATTCCTTGTGGTGCTGTTTTGAATTCCCTACCTATTAATCTAAATCAAGAGTTTCTAATATAGACTGTAGCACCACGTGGAGGACACATACTAGAATATGATTATAAAGGAAAATAGGAAAGAAAAGACTCTATAGTTAAAAAAAAGATCAGTTTTGGTGGAGGGAGGGTAATGGGTGAGGCCACTTCTATGGTGCATCTTAGAATGGGTACAGGCGATTGCACTAATGTACACAGCCACGATTTAACAATAAAAAAAAAAAAATTAAAAAAAAAAAAAGATCAGGGTGGCTTACTGGTATTCTGGGACAAGAGAATGTACTTTTAAAAATTTGGTAAGCTACTTCTCTAAACATCAATTTACTCATCTGTAAAACAAGTACAATTTCTACTATTGGGTATTGAATATGATAACACATGTAGGTTCACAGAACATCATAGAAGTCAATGAGTATACATATTAGTTTTTTTTCTTCTATGAGTATTTTAAAAAGTAGTTATTAAAGTAGATGGGGAAGGGAAGTTATCTCAGTTCTTAGCAACTTATGCTACTCATCAAATAGGCACTACCTAAAATGGTGTTGAAGTGACATTTTATATTTCATCAGTTTTGGAAATTCTTGAAACTTGGACTAAAATTATGCCTACGTGTACTCCTATTTATCTGGTCACCTTCCTGGATAGATAATCCCGCATAGTTGATGTGCTGTTATAAACTCCTTTCCTGTGCTATTTTCCAGATTGGGGTGCTGGGCAAACACTGTGTGTCTCAGTGACCATGTTTATAACATGAAATAACTATGTCATTCCTCTGAGTTGTCATGAAGGTTAAAGAAAATACCCCAGGGGAAACCACATGTCAGTCTTTCTGTAAAAAGGTTTTTAAAACTTTCTTTGGTGTTTGGCAAGGAGGTCATTGTGCTCTACCTGACTAGCACAGGAGTAATATGTGTACTTTTCCACGTTACTTCCGTGGCACCTAGCTAGGAGCCACTCCCGCAGAACATTAATTCAGTTTGCTTTATATAGTGGCTACGTATGTTCATCCTCTCTTCAATTGCTCACCCCTGAGGATAAGGATGAGCCTCTGCCTTCTTTTTACCCCTCCTGTTATTTTGCTCAGTATGTGGTAAGGCCCCAAACCTGCTTGCTGGATGAATAATTAAGTGAATGATATTATGACTGCATGTGGGTCACTGAACTGTCAGAATGCCAGTTTAGAGAGATGGCCCAGGCGAGTGACTGGAGGTCTTAGTGTCATCCCATGAGACTTTTCTCAAAGTAAGTGACCAAGGTAAGAAAAATGAAAACCGATAGTGAAAGAAATCTAAAACGTGGGCGGCGCCTGTGGCTCAAAGGAGTAGGGCATCAGCCCCATATGCTGGAGGTGCCGGGTTCAAACCCAGTCCTGGCCAAAAATTGCAAACAAACAAACAAACAAAAAAAAGAAATCTAAAACACAGTTTAATAAACATTGTATGATTTTGTCTGATGGTAGGGAGCCTAACAATGTGTTGGGGCGTGGATCATATATCCACAGTGAAAAGAGGTGAGAGGAGAGGTCCCTCAGAATCAGCCTGATTCCCCATGCTTTTCTGCACCAAGCAAGTTTGTCCTGTACAGGGTACACATGTGCCCATGGGCCCAGATTCTCTTGGTGGGAAGTTGACATAATGATAATGACAACAGCAGAAAACCCCAGTCAGGTCACTAGGAAATAAGTTCAAGTTTTCTCCTGTCAGTGGCATTTGGTCAATACTGTCAATGTTTTCCTTATTTTCTCATCTGTCCATCAAAGCCAGTAACGCCCCATGGCCCCCTCTCTGCCCCCCACATTGCCCTCTCTCTGCCCCCCACATTGCCCTGTCTGCAGAGCGCTTGCCACCTCTGATTCCCAGTGTCTCTGTGAGGCTTCCTTCCAACAACTCAGGGGAGCCTCCTGCCCGGTGTTTTTTGACCTGTTCAATTCCTGCTTCTTTCTGATAGATAAGAATCTTGCTCTTCCAAGGACACTGGTACTGGACTGGCTCCTTGGGGGTACTCCCATCTCCATTTCTGTCCCCCACTCCTCGCTCTTTTGCATATATTTATTGGTCAAGAAGCCTTTTGTCTAGTTCTACTTGGTATGGTGTATATGATGAAGAACAGACTTTCTTTCCTTCAATGTGAAATATTAGAATACTGAATATCCTTTTTGAAACCTGTCTCCCCTTTGGTCTCATTTACTGAGAATCACTGTTCTCACCGTCAACTTAGCAACAATGGACTCAGTAAATTGCTTGTCAAGAAGTACAGGTGGGAAAATCTCCCCCACAACTAGCACAAAATTACCCCTGGGGGCCTAGAAAATTCTTTGCAACCTGGGCTTGCTTTACAAGGAAAAGAGAGGCCTTCCTTCTTGGTTAGCTAGTGATTGCTATCCTCTTATTCTGTACGGATTTCATGTATTTGTTCCCTAGCTGATATGGAGCAAAACAGCATGTCAGAGTCAATGTCTGGGCCGAGAACCAGGGATGGAGAGGACTTGAACCAGGCTATGGAGGAGCTGGGGAGAACCTTGGGAAGGCCTTCAGCCAAGCGCCTCCCACTGCTCCATGCTTGCCTTAGTATTTTTCTTCTTTCCCTTTGAAGGAGAATTGCAGAATAACCATTCATATAAATCCAATACAAATAAAGGGGATGTATTTTTAGAATACCTTCCCATCCTCCTAGTGAACCTCTCCCACAAACAATGTGTCTGTGTTCTCTTTCTCGCTATGTACACAAATACATTCTCCTGAACCAATCCAGTAAAATGTTTGTACCGTGTTATTAAATCTCCAGAATGTATTTGGTTTAAGGTCTGCTTACTGGCTATAAAGAGCATGGGAAACCTAATGGTGGGGAGTCGGGATCGCCGTGGGACCGCAGGCTAACTGGAAGCATTTATGTGAAACTATGCAGTGGAACAAAATTACTCAATCCCACCCTTTCTACACCATATACTTTGACCTTCCTGGAATGACTAATATCTTCTTTCTGTTTCACCAAACCAAATGCTTCAACTGGTATTCTGAAACTATTAGACTCTGACAGTATTACAAATTTAACTTACAATACATTTTTTTTTTCTGGTTGGAAAGATATACAGAAATAGAGATATAAAAAATATTAAATAAAATAACACCATTAAACTAAATGAGAAGAATTTCCAAATAAACGTTTCTTTTAATCTAATTATCCACACATTTTTATAATAATAACAACTCTTGGCATATATAAGGCATTTATACTACGTCAGGCAGTACGCCAAGCATTTTCCCTATTTTATCTAACTTCATCACAACTATATGAGATATAAAGTAGATATCAATAAATTTCTAAGTTTCTTTATCTGCAGTTTGGATATCTGTTAACTTGGCCAAGGTCAGGAACTTGAAATTTCATTGGGATCATTGAACTAAACGCCTGCCATATCAAACATTTTGCTGAACTGCCTTTCATCTTTCACTGAGTGTATAAGACATTGCTCAAGGTCTCAAGATTAATTTTAAGAATCCCTATCACACACAAAAAATTTTCCTAATTTTTTGGGGATGAGAGTTACAGAAAACCAGTTGTGTGTGCTTGTCATTTTAGACTTAACAGATAAAAATACAGGATGTCCAGATCAATTTGAATTTTAAATGAACAATGACTAATTTTTTAAGTAAAAATACATCTCATACAATATTTAGAATATTTAAAAATTTACCCATTGTTTATCTGAAATTCAAATTTAATTGAGGGTCCTTGCCGGTAAGATCTCTCCATCTTACCATTAAGTCAAGCATTGCATTCAAGGACTTTCCTGAATGAACAGGTGGAGACATTGCTTCCCTGAGGTTAATTCCAAGCCTGTAAATACGCAGTGCATGGAGTCTCTCCTGGTCTGACTTCTTCCCTAGTCTTTGGAGATTGCTCCCTCTTTCTCATGGAGGCTACATTTTACACCTCGAGAGCTTCATGTACTCTGGCTCTCCCCTTCCTCCCCCCTTTGTGAGAGTGTCAGTGAGTAGGTATCCCTCTGAAGGACCATCTTCATGCATCTTATTTTTCATTGTCAGTAATTAACACCTGCACTTATACCAACAATTAATAGAATGGCAATATCCAGACTTCAGTGGTGTTAGAAAGTGTCAACCCGCAGAACCGTTTTAGTTGTATGTTACTGTAACCCCAGCTGTGTGTGTGCTGTTGGGTCACTTGCTTTCCTTTCCCATGAACTTAGGTGACTTCAGTTTCCTCCTCCTTAGCATCTCTTGGGCTCTCACGCTCTGACGCCCTGGACATGCTGCTGTCTGTCTTGGCTCAGGGGACTCACATCATTTATACTGGATTCTTCCTCCTCCACCAAATTTCTACATTTGGGATATGATTTCAACTTAAAAGCTATTGTAAGTTATGCAAACAGTATCTTTATTACTGAATGCTAATAAATGTATTATTAATAGCATACCCGATCACCTTTACTTTGGGAACAGGGCTTGCCTTTACATAGGAACTAGTTGCTTCTGGACTCTAGTGGCTCATTATGGGCTCTGTGGTTTCCTAGGAGTTTCTGTCATGGACAGTCACCCTCACTCCCTTATCTTCCTCTGTCGCAGAAGAGCTATGGTCTAATTTGAGACAAAAGTTTAGGTCCTCAAGTATGGCTCCCACTGTCCTGACAGCGCAGAGGAGCGGGAGGCCAGGGACACACGTTCAGTGCTGTGGCTTGACACAGTGATTCTTGGGACACACAAGTGGCAGACAGTCATTGATGTGGAGCTAAGGTCCCAGAGAAAAGCCTAGCACCCTACTCAGAGCACCAACATCAGCTTCTGCCAGATTGAACAGACAAGTTCCAAAACCTCAGCCTCCAACTCTCCACTTCTAAATCCAACGTACAAAGTACAGTAAGAAACTTTCAAGTTTCTGAAGTGAGCTAGGCCAGGTGAAACTATCAAGGCTGTGGAGAGGAAAGGAGGCGGGACAGGCACGAGAAGGGCACTGCCCGCCGTGCAGGTGCCGGGCAGGGTGGCGGTGGCGGGGACACGGTACCTGGGCAGCCGGCGGCGGGCGTCCCGGGGCCACGCGGGGCTCGCTCGTCTCCAGCGGGTCCTGCCTGCCAACCGCTGAGCTCCCTTCAATGTCAAAAGGGAAAGCGTTGTCGTCCCCGGACGCCGCGCCGGAGCAGGCAGCGCCCCAGAGGAGCCACAGGGGCAGGACGCAGCGCCAGGCTGAGCTCAGAGTCATCTCTCCGCGGACATCCAGCGGGGCTCTTCCCGGACTCGGGGACCGGCGGCCTTCGTGGGTCCCCCCCGTGGCGCGGCGCTGCCTGGCTGATGTGACCTTCTCTCGGTCTGCAGTGTCCAAATGTGGCAGCCCAACCAGCAACTTAGTAAAAAAAAAAAAAAAGAGGGGTGGGGTGGGGAGGGAGAGTAAGCGAGAGTCGGAGTCTCTCCCTCTTCCCTCCTTGCCCTTCCTCTCTGCTCCCTCGCTCTGTCCCCAGAGCCTCTGGCTCAAGGACCTGCAGCGCGACCAGGCTTTAAGCCCAGCATCAAACGCAGACGGGTCGGGGTGAGCCGGCCGGGCCCCTCCGGTCCCCGCTGGCGGTCAAGGCCGAGGACCGCTCCGTTCTGGCGCTTTTCCCACACTCGTCCTCACCACTCCCTTTTACCTTTCACGTCCAGGCCCTCCCAGCCCAAGCTGGCTTTGCAGACTCTGAGGTCGGGCCTTTCCCGGCCGCCTCCCCTCCGCTCCGTGTTTGGAGCCCCTCCAAGGGCGCCGATGAATATTCAGCTTTTGCGACGGCTTCTTCACAGCTCTTGTGTATTTCGTCAAGGTGCCAGATGTCTTATCTATATGTAGATCTTTTCTGTGACCCCACGAGTTTGCCGGAAAGTGGGTGGAAAAGGGGATATCAGGGGCAGAGTCAGAGGGTGCCGGCTCTCTTGAGCCGGGTTTCTCATTTTCTAGAGACAGACCATTGCACCCTTTGTGGAGAGAGCACCTCTCCTGAGATTTTGCGGGCCGCCCCTCTTCCTCCCCACAGTTCTCACCCAGAAGGCTTGAGAGAAGACTATCTTTCACTGCAGCACTGGAAAATGACTTCATTACTCAAATGCATGAACTTTTATTTACAAAGAACATCTTGTTTTCATCCTAAAGAGGTGCTTTGTAAGGGACCCAGAACAAGGCTCGCAGTGTATGAGCCTGTCAAATATACAGCCCACAGCCCCGACCTCTTCCTCTTGGCTGGTAATCTCATGCCCACTACATCTGTCTGAGTTATGTAACCTTTCCAAGACTTCAGGGTGAACTTGGGCTACAGTTATGCCAGGGGTGCCTCCATGGACAGGATAGTGGTCACTACAACTGATAGGTAACTTTGTTTACACTGGCTTCTTACCAGAGTTCCAATCAATCCTACAGGCTTCAAAGGTGGCTTTAAAATGATAATAAAATCCTTGCACTCTGGGAGGCCGAGGCCGGTGCATGGCCTGAGCTCTTGAGTTCTAGAGGAGCCTGAGTCAGACCTAGAACTCGTCCCTAAAAAAAAAAAAAAGCTGGGTGTTGTGGTGGGCGCTTATAGTCTCAGCTACTTGGGAGGCTGAGGCAAGAGAATCACTTAAGCACAAAAAAGAGGTTGCTGGGAGCTGTGACACCATGGCACTTTACCTAGGGTGACAAAGTAAGACTCTGTTTGAAGAAAAAAAAAAAAGATTACATGAGACAACTATAAAATGACACCCAGGTAAATTTCTAGGTGTTTGAAATCACAGATAATTATGCAATGAAATATTTGCATAAAATCTAATCATTAGCTCCATTCGTAGAACGAAGATCATTTTATTTAAGAATAAGCAAAACACCATTTATTTCTCCTACCATGTGCTAGATACTTGGCATATATTATTTGCAAACCTCACAGGGTTTCTGCAAAGTAGGATCACTAGTTCCTTTTTATAGAAGAAAGGGAGGTTCAGAGAGACTAGGATATTTGCCCAAGGCCACACAGCTGGTAGAAAGCCCCTGGGAGGGGGGCTTCACTAATTCCGATCACTAATTCCAATCCTTCCCCGGGATCCAGGATTCACTGATTCCAAAGTTTTACACTTTTACTACACTGAAATTCACAAAATAAAGACTATGAATTCAGAGGCAGGAGAGATAGGCACTTTCATATTTTGAGTGCCTCCCTTGTGCCAAAAAATTTGCATAAATTGTCATATTGAATTTTATCTTCAAAATAATCAGTTGAAGTATTGCTATAGACATTTGGCAATGAGTAAGTGGTAAAAGTACTTCATAACCCAGGTAAATCTGATGCTAAGGTCCTTGATTTTAAACGATAAAATAGTATGATACAAAAGTGCCAAAGCTAGAAGCAGCAAAAGAATTCTTATAGGTTCCTAAATGTTAGTATCATTTTTATTTTAAGGTCCAAAAATAGTATTGCCAGGAACCATGAAGCTAAATTATGATCATCTTCTGTCACATAAACTGGTTAATCTAGTAAATTAAGTGAAATAACGTTAAAATATATGTTTGGTTTGGTTCTTTCAGATTTTTTTTTTTTTATCAGTATTATAACAAAACAAAGTTGAATGAAGCAAAGTTATGTGTGGACATGCTCTACTATATTTTTAAGTCTTGAAGAACAGCATGACTATTTTTAAAGAAGAAAATTCACCATGTTTATTTACCCTGTGGCATAGGTAACTCCCATTTGCAAAGAACAGCCATTCCCAGGCGGCTACTGGGCTCTCCCTTATATTACCCCTGAACAGCAGGCAAGGAGAGGCAGGGCTATTTTTCAGCAAGAAAGAAGGCACTACAACAGAGGGAATTACCTCTTCACCAAAGGGACACTCCCAGACCACCAAAAGCCGGAGTATAGGAGGATTTCATTCCTGCGGCAAGTACAACAGGAGTGCCTTTCCAGTGGGGCTGCCTCTGTGACCTTCCCCTTCTCCCTCTCCTAGGATTGGGGCCGAGTGTTCATCAAATATTTTCATGGCCATGATCTTTATTGGGACATCTGCCTGTCGTATGATCAAAGGAGTGTTGCTCCACTATCCCTAACATGCAGAAGAGCACGCAGACATTCAAAAAAACTCAGAGATCAAATGGCTTGTCCAAGGACACTAAGCCAGCAAGTTCAAAATCAGGGCCCTGCACCTTGCAACTCCCAGACTAATGTTTTCCCAAGTAGACCAAGCTATTTTTACTTTTGGCAGCAGCAGATCTGGTGGTTTCGAGGCTTTATCAAAAGAAGGTTCTGGAATTCCCTTATGAGTCCCCCAGTGCAATTATGAGCAGATACATATCAGGGATCAGGGCTCCTACTCCCTTCTGCACTTGGCCATTGGGCCTGTCTTCAGCATCCAAGGATCTAGGGAGGGTGTTGTTAACACGTCCCATGTGCCCTTCTGTAAATAGAAAGTCACGTCAGATGCTATTTTGGATTTGTAAGTGCTAATCTTGACATAACTCAACAGCAAATTGTTGTGGGGACTGTGTACTAGTGACAACAATTTTATGATGAGATCAACCAGAGAACAAGTGCGGGCTGAGATACCCACCACCGTGAGGGGTCTGTCTAATCTCAGGTGGCAGAAATAGGAAGGGTAAAAAGGTGTCCTGTCCGTGCTCCCCTCCTCTGAGACTGAGGTTCAGTGGTATAGATGTCTCTGGGGAAGTTCAGGCTCATGAGGAGCAGCAATAGTAAGAGTGGGATGGAGGGAGGCCTTTTAGAAGTTGCTCTTCCTCCCATCAGTGTCCTCAGGCTCTTGTTCAGGATGTGGATAGTACCTGGTGTCTCTGCTTCCTCTTCTGGCACAGACTCATTTGGCTTGGGTATGGGTATATGCTGCCTGTATTCTTTCTCATTCATTCATTGCTCTACCTGTTCCTCCCACCCTCCCATCCACTCACCCTCCCATCCACCCACCCTCCCATCTATCCATTCTTCATCCATTTTAGATGCCGAGGATAAAATGATGAAAAACATGACCCTAACTGACAAGGAGTGAACAGTTTGGTGGGACAGATGTAAGTGGAGTGCAGTGATTACCAGGAACTCAAAGGGGAAGCGCAGGCAGTCTGCTAACAAAATGGATAGACAAGCCCTTTACCCAGGTGGGGCTCATGGAAGTCAGGGGGCGTGAGGAGAGGGCAGCTGTGCTGGGTCTTAGCTGATGGGAGGAAGGGGAAGAGCGACGGTGCTGCAGGGCAGAGAAGCGCGCGCCGGGGAGCAGACTGGGATGGCACAGGAGGGGTGAGGCCAGGTGGTTTCCCCCAGGAGCTCTCTGAGCCCCCTGTTGGCGGGTCCAGTCTCTGCCCCAGGCCGGCAGCACCTGCAGGAGAGGCTTCGCCTCTCCTGTCTCTCTCTCAGCACTGCCCTTCGGTCCAGGCCCCATCAGCAGGGCATCCTCCCCCAGTGCCAGTCTGAAAACCAGAGCTACCTGTAGTCATATTTAAGCCCTGGACCAAGCCCGGGAACGCCAGGGGAGGAGGAAGAACTTTGAAAAGGCCTCCCTCCATCCCTCGCGCTGCTGCTGTGGCTCCTCCGCACAGAGCCCAAACTTGCAACACAGTCGTCCATTAAATAGAACTTGGGTCTGAGAGGAAGGTCGGCAGGAAAAAGAGGCGCCTTCTAACCCTTTCAGTCGCACAACTTGAGGATCTGCGGAGACCTCGTGGCGGGGGTGGCTTGGCCCATACTTGCTTCTCTGACTGATGCCATCATGAAATTGTTGTTACCTTTTTTAAAATGAAGAAATTCCGGCTTAGAAATGACATGATTATATTTTCATTTAAAGAACTTAAAATATGGGCGGCGCTTGTGGCTCAAGGAGTAGGGCGCTGGCCCCATATACCGGAGGTGGCAAGTTCAAACCTGGCCCCAGCCAAAAACTGCAAGAAAAAGAAAACAAACAAAAAACCAAAAAAACAAAAACTTAAAATATGACAGATGAAATAATTGCAGTAGAATCAGGTTACAGATACCACAAAGGTGGGCATAATGGTTACCAGGCATCATACCATTCTGGGGCAATAACTTACAACACCCCAAATGTTGTGGTATATAAATCCTTTCAGACTTCTGTTACACCTATGTTGATTAACCCACATATTTTTATATTTTATGTCTTCCTTTTTTTTTTTTTTTACAAAAACAAATCAACCTGTACAGGATATTTTAATTTTTTTCTCCCTGTCAATGTAACTCTAGTATGTTACTATGAATCGTATGCAATGTTCAGATTTGTGTACTGAAAGATTCTCTGGTAAGAATGTGGCCTGGATGGAAGGCAGCACTGAGAGGCCAGTTAGAAGGCTTCCTTCTCCTGCACAGTCTGTGCCCCTGACCCGAGGGATCAGAAAGCATTTGGGAATGATAATTGTAATAAGGACATCCTGATCCAGGTGGGTGGCCAGACGGATGAAGCAAACAGATGACAGAGCATGGTCCTAACAAGGATTATTGATCCATCTTTGCTGGGGCCGTCTCTTCAGGTCTGGTAGGATAATTGCTTCATCAGTGCTAAAGGGAAGTGATTGATTCTCCTGGTAATGTATTCAATGGAGAACAGCAGGTGTCAACATCAATTAGCTCAGGGATGAGATCAATATAAAATAGGAGCTCCTGGGACTTGATAATGAGAATTGGGCAATGTTCAAAACAGGAGGTCTGAGAAACCGCTTTTTGTATCCCTGCACCCACCCTAACCCCAGTATGACAAGAGAAGAATTGTCATCATGGTGGGTAAATATGCAGGATAAAGGGTTAAAATCTGTTCTAACCGATTTTGTGTAAGTGCTATAGAAACTAGTCTGTAAGATTCCAGTTCAGCAGCTTCACAGCCTAACTTTGCGTCCTTTGTGTTATCCTCTAGAAAATGCATGCTAGACATGTTTACTTGGGGAAATCAACTGACTTTAGTACAAACTTTAGAAGTAGGCATAAATGGTAATAATGCCTTAATTTTTTACAGTGGTTAACAATTTGGAATTGAAGTACCCTTATTGCTTCTCTAACAGGTAAGACAGATCTGTCACCAAAAGGCCAAACATACAGATTCAGACATTTCGAAGAAAGAGTCTTTTTTATTATTATTAAATCATAGCTGTGTACATTAATGCAATCGTAGGGTACAATGTGCTGGTTTTTATATACAATTTGAAATATTTTTATCAAACAGGTTAACAAAGCCTTCAACAGCATTTTCTTAGTTATTGTGTTAAGACATTTGTATTCTACATTTAGTAAATTTCACATGTACCCTTGTAAGATGCACCATAGGTGTAGACCCACCAATTACCCACCCTCGAAGAAAGATTTTTTTATGCAGTGAGTATGCAAGAGTATGCAAGCTGAGTAAGGTGGGGTG
>CAUYPK010104351.1:0-10820 GCA_963574355.1 Loris lydekkerianus | reverse complement strand
TTTTTTAAGCAGGAACTCAACTTTATTGCGTCAAGCAGCTGCTTATATAGAGCGTGGGGAAGGGGCGGGGAAAGAAGGCAGGGGATGAGGTGCGTGACAGGGTTGGGCCAATGGCATGGTACCATGTTGGCTCTATCTAGGTAGAGGCAGTTTCAGGCCGGGCCTTGCTGAGTCATTGCTACGGAAGTAGCTCCATCGATCTATTTCTAGTCAGGCTCGGGAATTTGCACTAGACCTCAGGCACATGGCAGGGCCCAACAATTCCCTCTTTTGTTTTTTGTATGGTGGAAAAATATAGCCCCTGTCTTAGGTTGCTTCCTCTTGCAGTTTCAGTCTTACCCGTCATGGGGATACAGACATCAATGGTTTGGTCCCTGTCTTAGGTTGACTGAACAGCAGAGTGATCTTACCCGTCTTTGGGTACTATGAAAGTAATCCACAGTGCAGCCTCTCCATATCCTGTCTTAGGTTGTCCCAGTTTTGGGAATCTTGCCCGTCATTGGTGCTATGGAGGGCAGTGAAGAATAATAGTTAGATTCTTGGTTAATGAGCCAGTGATATCGGAGCTCGACCTGATTTAACTGCCTCTAACCTTTTTAAGGATATAGGGCCCAAAGGTGAAGAGTAAATAAGGGTAGCAGCATGTCATTTCTTCTGCATTTGTTCAATGAAATTTTTTTATAGAAGATGTTTCTTTCAGCAATTAAGTCAGGTGTGCAAGTTGGGATGAATGGAATTGGAATTTAAATCTGTGTTGTCTAATTCTGAGCCTGGTTTTATTACATCCAGTGGAAAAAAGCATTTTCTTTTGACTTATAATGATACATGAGTACAAACAGTCCAGCAAGCTCATGGCTTATAATTAGGAGGAAGGTGAGATGGTTAGAAATATGTCATCGGGGAAGGAGTCAGTACCTACAAATGAATGGAATTCTGTTAATTATTCCCTGAGCAGAAAAAACAAAAGCTCTAGAAGTAAGATGGTGCCCAGAAGAGGAAAGAGCAATGTACAATTACAGAAATTCCTTGTGGATTCTGAAAGGGCTAGTTTTTGTTCACAAAGACATTGTAAAGGTCAGGACAAGGAAGATTCCCTCTTCTTCAGCCATGTGGCTGGGCTGAAGGGTATTTGCAGATCAAAATTTGGTGGCATAAGAAATTTCAGCTTCCTTTTTAACTTTCTGACTTTATTATACTATATTTCTAGTTAATTACATTTACAGTTAAATATCTTATGGTTAGAATAGTAGAAAAGGTATTAAAATCCCTATCTTTCCCGTATTTTACATACTCTCAAAAAGACTGACAGGCTGTCAATCATAAAAGAAAATATTCTGTAATTCTAATTACCATGGAAATTAATTAAAGAGTATGTCCTAGGTGCTGGTTTTCCTAAGTATAGATACAAAGACAAGATTGGTAGTTGCCACAAAAACTAAATAATTTATATGTACAAGTAACTCTCTCTCTATATATATAAAACAACTTGCCTGTAAGGAAGGAAAGGATGATTTATGAGGCTGCAACATTTGATAGAGTAATCAATGAGATACTCACTTATCTATTGCTCTCATAAGCACTTATTGAAAACCTAACATATCCTCTCCTATGCTAAGCACCAGATAAAGAATAATGAATCAAACACCCCTAGATACTTGTTGACTTCAAAGAGGATGTGAGAAGGAACCAGACTGGAAATGATGTAATTTTCTTGTCTGGTGATGCCTACTATGATAAGGTAAGATAAGGATGGGGTAATACAGGAACAATAAGTAAGCTTCTGGCATGCATTTTTTTTTTTTTTTTTTTTTTCAGTTTTTGGCCTGGGCTGGGTTTGAACCCACCACCTCTGGTATGTGGGGACCAGCACCCTACGCTTTTGAACCACAGGTGCTGTCCCCCAGCATGCATTTAAAAAAATTTTTTTTTCTGGGGCAGCGCTTGTGGCTCAAAAGAGTAGGGCACCAGCCCCATATACTGCAGGTGGTGGGTTCAAACCCAGCCCAGGTCAAAAACTGCAAAAACAAACAAACAAACAAAAATCTGGCATACATTTTGAATGGTAAATTGCTTACCACCAGAAAGCAAAAACCATATGGTCTGGTATATTTACCATTAAAAATGAATGTATTAACATCCTGAGTTATACTGTGAGTTTGACTATTGGCTCAGAGACTGGTCAGCTCTAGTGAGTTCACCATTGAGAGTTAGGGTTTACATGGTGGAGACATGGACCCTGGTTCACACGGGTTACACCAAGATTTTTCTAATTACGAGATCCACTGGGCTGTTTGGGTTCTTTTCCTACTTAATAAGAGTTCGTTCAACACTGCTAATGATTCTCTCTCTTGAAAATCGCTTTAGCCCTGATTGGTGACGCTGCAGCTCCCTGGCTTTCTGCGGGGCAGGAGCTTCCCAGACGTGGTTATTTAGCATACGGTGCGCATCTATCAGTCTCTTCTGCAGAGGGGATGGTGAGTGTCATTTAATTACGTGACTCGGTGAACTTGGGGCTGTCAAGAGAGCTACTACTGCACTGTTCCCCTTCCAGTATCTGATTAACCTAAATATTTAAATTAACCACCCACTCACTCTAATTTAATTCCCTGGGCGTTCCTACCTGGTGCGTTTCGTGCAGTCATTGGTTCGCTTCTTTATCGACTTCCTCATTGGACTGGATCGTCCTGCAGAGTTTTTCATCTGTCATCTTTCCCTCCGTTCTAAATCGTCAGCTAAAGTGTTGGCACCATCAACAATGGCGACAGTAACAGCGACAGTGCCGAGGACAGGAACCGCGTAGTTGAGCTCTGCCTTTCCCACTGACGAATCACTTATCTATATAATGCACCTACACCGCTCTGCGGCCTGCAGCGAAAGAATTTAAACTGATCCTACCCAAGAGCCTTTCCTGATTTTCCCGCACGTTAGGACTTACAAACAAAAACTGACTCGGAAACTGGAAATAGCAATCTCCCCCCACAAGTCCCTTCTCACAAATTTCCCATGGTTACCATCACGCCTACCACCCTTCCACTACTCCGCTTTCAATTCCTTTCTTTCTTTGAGGTCCACTTTCAAATCTTTTTTTTTTTTTTTTTTTTCCAGTGTTTGGCTGGGGCCGGGCTTGAACCTGCCACCCCCAGTGTATAGGGTCGGCACCCTACGCCTTGAGCCATAGGGGCCGACTCCACTTTCAAATCTGCCACAACCTCCTGTGCTTTTTCTTTTCATCTCTGCCAGCTTTGTAGTCGCGCAGGAGGCGAGGTTACTATGTACCCTGAACTGTCTCACCCTGGAAGGCCACACTGGAGAATGAAGGACTCCTCAGCGGGGCAGCAGGGGTCCCTGCCCTTTGCGAGCCACCCCAGGGCCGAATTGTTCAAGTAACTGAACTGTTATCTTCTTGAAGTGTTACAATCCTAATTGCCACAAAACGCTTAGATGAGGGGCCCGCAGAGGACCTTGACCACATGGTCTCCAACCTTTCCATTTCCTCTGCATGACTGTTTTGAAAGAAGTCCCAACTTGTGAGATATAAACACAAAATCATCGATTGTTTTAAGTAACCACTGCTACTACTGTGGCCCCTTTCTTGTTGGACAGCAGGCTCCCTTAATGACTTTCTTTTAATAATTTTCCATAACTGGCACAGTCTCATTGGAATCGATAAACATAATCTTGTTCTTTGCAATCCTTAATTGTATATTCTACT
The DNA here is from genome assembly GCA_963574355.1 of Loris lydekkerianus. NCBI lineage: Eukaryota > Metazoa > Chordata > Mammalia > Primates > Lorisidae > Loris > Loris lydekkerianus. Next base: position 7,108 of record CAUYPK010104351.1, on the reverse strand, counting down.
CAGTCTCCAGAATTCCCTACTACTCCACCTACAGCTAAGCATAAAACAGGTTTCTGACTAGGGTGGTTTGGTGCGTGTTAGGAGGTGAAGGGTGGAGACTACACCACCCTCACCACAACCTCCTCCTTCTCTTCCCAACGTCCGCCCCTTTCCTTCTTGGGAGGAGAGTAGAGAAAATGAAAAATAAAGCAACTCTCCAAAGTTTGCGTGCTCTTTGTTTTGTTGTGACTGTTGGACTTAGACGTGAATTCCACCTCTGAAGTGGAGGGAAGATTGTGCTGTCCCCTCTTTGTTAGTTGTCACCACTTCTCCATTGGCTGCTCTTTCTCATTTGTCAGTTATTCACATACAAGTGCTGTCATGGGAGTAGCTTTGTAGATTCTTCAGAAGAACCTCTTCCCTGCCCATCTGCACAGCAACAAGAAAGACCCATCCATCCAAGGGTCCATCAAATTCTCCTCTCCTCAGCCCTGCCACAGGCAGCCCGCCCAACAGCCACTTCTTATTACAGACCCTGTCACCAGTAGGGAGCCCTTCTGAGGAGGAGAGACAATATGGCTTACGTCTTTGTCACTTTGTTATACCCACCTAATCATAAGTATTTAAGTGCCACACAAAATGGCTAGAGACTGGTTAGAATATAAAATTAAATGTTGTAAAGAACAGCATTATGTGTATCAGCTCCAATGGGACTGTATTAGTAATGCAAAACTTTCAACTCTTAGCCTCTGTTATCCATCATTTCTATCTCGCTTTTTCCTGCAAGCTCTCACAGTCGTAGGTGCTCAGCCAGCATAATGTCTCACAAAGCTCAAGACAAAAGATGGCCATGAGCTCTCGATTCTTCAGAGGGAACGGTGCAATCATCCTAAATGTTGTGGCAAAACATTAGGGTACTATGTTGAATGACTTTCTTCCCCGTGTTTAAGATCCTGGCCATTTGAACCTTAAGCTTCAAAGCCTGGCTTTGCCACTTACTAGTTGTATAAGCTTAACCTCTGATTGAAAACTGAGGAAAAGATGACAGATGTAAAAAACACGAATGCTAAAGATACAACTTCATAGGATTCTTTTGAGTATCTAACAGAATAAAGCACAATGCCTGATATACAGTAACTTTTCAATAAACGTTAGCAATCATTATTGTTGCTCTTCCACGTTTATAATTTTTATTGAAACACATCCCCATTTCTCCACTGTTATTTCTGCCCATGGAAATCAAGTTTTTGACAAAGTTAATGTTCCTGGGAGGAACCCCATTTGTGCATCTTTGTCTTATGCAGTGTTCAGGAGATTGTCACACACATAGCTACTGGCTCCACAAGTTCACAACACACTACAGTTTCTCTGTGCCCTGTGCTTTTCCAAAATGCAAATCAGCCCATATACTGTTGACAAACCAAGGAACGATGTCAATATAATGTAGAAGTTGGTTAAAGCAACATTTTTCTGACAAGTTACTATTTTGCACTACCAAGGAACAGCAGCTAAACACACATCTTACTAGTACAGCAGAACGCAGCCGGGGACAGGGTGCCCCACACAACGACCGCTCGCTTTAAGCTTTTCTTCTTGACTTACTTTTACCATACGTCTGTCTTGGGAGTATTGATCCTACGGTTTTCTTTGGCTTTTGTGCATTTTCTTCCTGAAACCTCCTTCCATCCAATCTTTGAAAAAGATCAATTCCTCTATCTAGTGATTTTCTTTATTTTTTAGAAATTGAACATATCTTGTTATCTGCTTTTATTCACATAGTAGAAATGACAATGTTTATGTTAATGCTCTGGTTATCAGTTTTCATAATCTGTTGCAGTCTTTTTTTTTAATTAAAGACATGTTATTTTTAGGGTATGTTTTTGCAGGATGCAAGGATTTTTTTTATTAAAAATGCATATTACATGTTATAACAGAAACACCTGTGTTACGATCAAGAAATATTAATTACATGAGTGAAAAACATTTCTTCCTTCTTGGTTATACAAGGACTTAACTCTTTCAGTTACTTAACTTTTTCTTCCTTTGTTTATCTCTGTTTGCTATATTATTCCTATCAGCTAGCAAATATAATGTAGTTTCTCATATAGAATAAAAACCTTCCCCCGATCCCATATCTTTTTATATCCCCATCCAATAGCAACATTTTTCAGAAAGTTGTCTAGGCGCTGTCTCTACTTCCTCACTTTCTGTTCACTATGGTTTCCACACATACTTTGTCACTGAAATTGCTATTATTTCGGTCCCAAAGACTTCTAAATTTAAAAAAAATTATGTTTTCTTATCTTTGCTTCATCTCTCAATGATATTCAATGTAATTAATCATTTCTCTAGAACTGCATGTCTGCTCAGCTTTAGAGACACAGTTTCCTGAGATTCCCTATCTTATTAGCTGTTTCCTTTTATCTCTCTTCTGGGTCTTCCCCTTGCACCCATCTTCAAAATATTGAAATCCCTCAAGACTCTGCCTTCCGTTACTCTGTTCTTTAACTGCTTGCTCTCTCGTTCAGCTGATCTCATCTTACTCAGTGGTTTTAAACATCTACCAATGATTCTCTTCATTCGTATCTCTGGTCCACACATTACTTTTGGTCTCCCAACTTTTGGAACTGCCTATTTAGCATAAATACTTAGCTACAATGAAGACACTTCCAACTAAAACATCTGCAAACTGGAACACTTGGTTTCTTTCCCTAAATCTGGTACCTCCTCAGTTTTCAACATGCAATAGTGACATCACCATTTACCTGGTTATTAAGGCAGAAATTTAGGAACTGTATTTTATGCTTTCCTGGCCTTCCAGTTCATCAACAGGTCCTGTGAGTACCATCCCCAATGTATACATCAAACCCATCTACTTTTCTTTCTCTTAGCTGGCCCCTCTCTATGACAATCTACCAATATATTTCATTGCCTCCTAACCACTTACCAGTATCGACTCAAACAATTTATACCCCACATGACTGAACGTTTTTGTGTAAGTGTGTGTATGTGAATATGTGTGTACACGTGTAATATACATATATGTGTGCTTCAATTTGAATGTTTTCCCCCTCCAAAACTCACTTTGAAACTTAATCCCCTATGCGGTAGTATTGAGAGGTGGGAGATGACTTGGTTATAAAGGCTCTGGCATCACTAAAGGATTAATCCATTCACCAATTAATGGATTAACAGGTTTTCATGGGAATGGGACAGGTGGCCTTATCAGAACAGAAAGTGAGACCTGAGTTCACGCACTCAGCATCTCTCCCTCTGTGATGCCCTGCGCCATCTTGGGTCTCAGGAGAGGGTATCCACCAGCAAGAAGTCCCTCATAAGATGTGTCCTCTTGACTATGGCTTCCCAGCCTGTATCACTATAAGAAATACATTTCTTTTCTTTATAAATTGCAAAGTCCCAGGTATCCAGTTGCAGCAACAGAAAATGGACTAAGATATACATGAACAGCCTTTAAACTATTTTAAGCAAGGAGATACATGTTTGTGTGGATATACACACACACGCACACCAGGTATGTACATGTGTGTGCGTGCATGTGTATGCCTACATGTGCATGCACCCCCTTGCTTGAAACAGTTTGATGGCTTTCCCTTATACTTCAAATCAAGCCCACCACTCTACCAACGTGCCAGGCCTCATTCTTTAGCCCTTTGTGCATTGCCAGTCTCATTTTATGTCATGTACCTCTTGCTCACTATGCTTCCGTTCTGCTGTGCTACTCTTAATTTCCAGAGGTCTCTAAGGTTTTTCTTGTTATGATGACTTTGACCTTCTCACTGCTTGACATATTCTTGTCCCAGCTTTGGTTTGTTCCATCCTGTTCCCTGTTTAAAGCTCTAGTTACATGTCACTTTCATTGAAAGGTCTTCCTTAACCATCCTACCTAAAATAGGTTACTCTTGTACTTCCACGCAGCAATACTATTCACTTTTTACAAACTTTAGTCAAAAGCTGTTACTTTTCTATGTGTTTACTTATTTATTATCTAGCTCCTTCAACAGAAGGTATAAGGGAAAAGATCATGTCTACCTATTTCTCTCGTGTGGATAGCAATGAACAGAGAGGTTGGCGCATACCGTACATACTCGAATATAAGCCGAGTTTTTTCCAGCACAAAATTTGTGCAGAAAAACCCAAACTCGGCACAAATTTTGTGCCGAAAAAACTCGGCTTATACTCGAGTATATACAGTAAATACTTGTTGAACAAATAAAGAAATGTAGACATGTGATGAATAACATTCTTGTGCTGAAACTAAATATTTGTGTTGAGTTTAATGGTAGAAAGATGAAATATTAGGTCTGTATTCATATTTAAGCTATTTTTATATTTGGTCATAATCACTCAACATCAGGGATTTCTGTTCTGAAATCTGAAATTCTGTTCACAGAATATTATTAATAAACTGTGAGCCTTAGATTATTCATTCTGGAAAATAGGAATATAATTAGCTAAAAACTCTACTATCAAACTACTTTCAAATGCTAACTTTAATGAGGTAGCCCTTGATAATTACTTGTAGTTCTGTCTTTCTTTTAAAGATAATGTTAACAGCTGAACATTATTGAAATATATAGTTAATTGGACATAAGTCCAATTTAGGAATAGAGAATATTCAAAATTATTTATTTCATACTATTATATACTTCTATTTAACTACTATTCCTTGGTCATGTGAAGAGAGGACTTTCTTCATATATTTTTCTGTGATGTGACTGTGGTATTAGTTGGGATAAACGGAGTGGTTTTGTATTTGGCAACCTGTTTTATGATGGGCCTTATATTGGTTCATTCCTCTCTCCAATTTTCTTTTTCTGAATTACCTGAAACTCACATTCATAAGTACAACATGACTTGATTTGATGGTCATTGGATGTATTTGTAAATTGTACACACAGAAATAGAAATGTAAGTGCTGAAACCAAGGGGAAAGTTTCGATTTTGAAATGGTCATCTGAATGATCCATAATATTTCTATTAATGTATGTATTTTATCTCCAATGAAAAATGCATATTTTTATTGAAAAAATTTGCAAATCCTTTATGATGAGAAACACTAGTTTATAGGAATGACCACCAGAGAGTCCTGAATTTTCTGACACTGCATCTGTTTCCAATTATCAATCCAAGGTTCAGATTACAGGGATCCAATATTCACTTGTTTTCTTGAACATCTATGTTAATCTGCACACACCACCTGCTCTGAAGGAAGAAGAGGAGAGGCCATGAAGAGCATCACGGGGAGCTGCCTATGTTCCCGGCCCGTATTCCACTTTCCTCCAGACCTTTTTCCTTCTTCAAAATCTAGACCTGACTGGTTTATGAACTGACTCAGCAGAGATGAAGTAAGGCTAATGAAAGTTTCATGATCCCCTCACATATAGGCTCTCTCAAGATCTGGAAAAAGTCAAATACATTTGTAAAGTTTGCAAATATGAGACACTAACCATATTTGGGTGAGACTATTGTCTTCTCACTCAGCTCCCCTTGCTCACCCTTTCTCTACTATTGGTGGCATGAGAGTAGCTGTAGGCAGTTTGGGGGGTGCAACTAAGGAGAATTTCAGTTGAGGACAGTTTAGTCGAGGATCAGATTAGGGCTGGTTTAGTACAATAGACACACATGATCACAGTCACTTCTAAAAAGCTATTGCAAGCCGGCCTGGTGTAGTAATGAGTTCTAGAAAACCTCCACTAAAGAGCTGCCTTTCCTGGCTTCACAACACAGAGGTGAAGGGCCAAAGGTCATGTTCAGTATGAAGGCATCTTCCAGGGCCTGCATCTGGAAATTTGCAGGAAGTAAAGGAAAACCAAGGTTGAAATATTTGAACTCAGAAGATAATCTTGTCCATATTTTTTTCATGCATCAGACATGTATAAAATTGTTAACAGAGGTTCGGTGCCTGTGGCTCAAGCGGGTAAGGCACCAGCCACATACACCTAAGCTGGTGGGTTGGAATCCAGCCCGGGCCCACCAAACAATGACAGCTGCAACCAAAAAATAGCCGGGCGTTGTGGTGGGTGCCTGTAGTCCCAGCTACTTGGGAGGCAGAGGCAGGAGAATTGCTTGAACCCAGGAGTTGGAGGTTGCTGTGACCTGTAAAGCCACAGCCCTCTACCCAAGGTGACAGCTTGAGGCTCTGTCTCAAAAAAAAAAAATTGTTAGCAGAAAACATGGTTTGTTTCTGTGTTTAATGAAAATAGAAGTTCCTTCCTATAAAGAATATACTCAATAATACAGAATAAAAAGCTATAAACACACCACAATGTTTTTGCCATTTGTGATGGGAATCAAACACTATAAATTTATCAGAATTCCAGTGTTTTTGAAGCACAAGTCTGTAGCAGTAACACAAACAGGGGTAATATTGTGTGTGAAATTGAGTTCTCTATGCACCCCAACTATCAAAAGTGGAAAATAAACACTGATCAATAATGCTACAGGAGAGAATAAATTATATTTCTAGTTTTTCTATAAAAATTATATTACAATATCACTGATGGAGAAGAGATCAATAAATAGTGTGCAGCAAAGATATGTAGGAAATGAAAAGTATTACAGTGGCATGTCTAGCAGCAAAGTAGTTATCATTTTCCCCTAAATTTTATAATGTTCATGTCATTTGTCAGCTTTTATACTTTGTAATCTTTTTTATTTTTTTCTTTATAAATAGTCTTTCTAATTAATGCAATAAGTAACATAGTATTAATAATTTTCTGCTCAAATTTTTATGGAAGACTCTTTAAATTATATAACTTTCCAGTCCCCAGAACTGTAAGTATGTAAGTCGGAACAGGTACATTGGCCTTTTACCTGTAATAGCCTTCTCTGCTACCTATACACATATACAGGGTAGCCATAAAGTTCATGTGCAATTTAACATAGTTGTGTATTTTAAATTGCACATGAACTTTATAGCCATACTGCATATTTTTAAAATCAGTAAAATTCCCAGCTTTGTTATAAAGAAGTACAATGAAATAACATTATAAGAATAGATTATGTCTCATCTAACTCTAGTGAGACTAGCCTATACCACAAAATCCCAAGACCAGAGATGTTGGCGTGGATGTGGAGAAAAGGGAACACTTTTACGCTGCTGGTGGGA
>CAUYPK010104347.1:0-20990 GCA_963574355.1 Loris lydekkerianus | reverse complement strand
GAATACTTTTTCTTCCATTCTTGAGATACTTTGCTAAGAAGAATATGTTCCAGCTCCATCCATGTAAACATGGAAGAGGTAAAGTCTCCATGGTGTGCGTATACCACAATTTATTAATCCATTCGTGGATCGATTGGCACTTGGGCTTTTTCCATGACTTAGCAATTATGAATTGGGCTGCAATAAACATTCTGGTACAGATATCTTTGTTATAATGTGATTTTTGGTCTTCTGGGTACATGCCTAGTAGAGGAATTATAGGATTGAATGGCAGGTCTATTTTTGGATCTTTAAGCATTCTCCAAACATCTTTCCCAAAAGAATGTATTAATTTGCATTCCCACCAGCAGTGTAGATGTGTTCCCTTTTCTCCACATCCACGCCAACGTCTCTAGTCTTGGGATTTTGTGATACGGGCTAATCTTACTGGAGTTAGATGATATCTCAAAGTAGTTTTGATTTGCATTTCTCTGATGATTAAGGATGATGAGCATTTTTCCTGTGTCTGTAGGCCATGTGCCTGTCTTCTTCAGAGAAGTTTCTCTTCAAGTCCCTTGCCCAGCCTGTGATGGGATCACTTGTTCTTTTCTTGTGAATACGTTTGAGTTCTCTGTGGATTCTGGTTATTAAACCTTTGTCAGGGACATAACCTGCAAATATCTTCTCCCATTCTGAGGGCTGTCTGCTTGCTTTACTTACTGTGTTCTTGGCTGTGCAGAAGCTTTTTAGTTTGATCAGGTCCCAGTAGTGTATTTTTGAAGCTGCTTCAATTGCCTGGTGGGTCCTCTTAAAATATTCGCCCAGACTGATTTCTTCGAGGGTTTTCCCTGCACACACTCTTCTAGTATTTTTATAATTTCATGTCTTAAGTTTAAATCTTTAATCCAGTGAGAGTCTATTTTAGTTAATGGTGAAAGGTGTGGATCCGGTTTCAGTCTTCCACAGGTTGCCAGCCAATTCACCCAGCACCGTTTGTTAAATAGGGAATCTTTTCCCCACTGAATGTTTTTAATTGGCTTGTCAAAGATCAAATAATGGTAAGTAGCTGGATTCATCTCTTGGTTCTCTATTCTGTTCCAGACATCTACTTCCAGTACCATGCTGTTTTGATCACTGTCGATTTATAGTATAGTCTGAGGTCTGGTAGCGTGATTCCTTCTGCTTTGTTTTTATTTCTGAGTAATGTCTTGGCTATTCGAGGTTTTTTCTGATTCCATATAAAATGAAGTATTATTTTTTCAAGATCTTTAAAGTATGACAGTGAAGCTTTAATAGGGATTGCATTAAAATTGTATATTGCTTTGGGTAGTATGGACATTGTAATAATGTTGATTCTTCCCAGCCATGAGCATGGTGTGTTTTTCCATTTGTTAAAATTTTCAGGTGTTTCTTTTCTTAGAGTTTCATAGTTCTCTTTATAGAGATCTTTCACGTTCTTTGTTAGATAAACTCCCAAATATTTCATCTTCTTTGGCACTACTGTGAATGGAGTAGAGTCCTTAACTGTTTTTTCAACTTGACTATTGTTGGTATGTATAAAGGCTACCGATTTGTGAATGTTGATTTTGTAACCTGAGATGCTGCTGTATTCCTTGATCACTTCTAAGAGTTTTGTAGTAGAATCCCTGGTGTTTTCCAGATATACAATCATATCATCTGTGAAGAGGAAAAGTTTGAGCTCTTCTGATTTTTGCCTTTTTTAATTGAATTATCCCTTTATTCAATTCAGTTTTACAATGTAGTTTGGTTCATCCATATGGCTGGACTTACAACTGGTTCGCTACCTTGCATGGTAGAATTCAGCAATGGATTTCACTGTCTTGCAGAGAGTTATTGTCTTATGTTACCTCTTGTAAGGGGATGTATGCTGAGTTGCCTGAAAGCAAGAATTATTTTAAGTTATGTTCTTTTCATTAGAACTTGAGCTTGGAATTATCAAACATTAACAATAAAAGAAGCAGTTCTCAAGAATGTGCATTCTGGGAGGACAAATCTCTTAAGCATTTGCTGTTCCTGTGTAAGAACTTTGGTAAAATGCATACGGTCATAAGCTTAAATTTGCATAGTTCCTGTGCGAAAGAAAACTTTTTGTGATATAAAGGACCATAGTAGCTAGCTTTGATATAGATCTATAGAAAAAATAACTAAGACAGGGAAAAATTAGAACCAGTGTAAGACCACTCTAAAAAGTCACTGTTACAACCTCACCACTGTCTGTGTTCTATTTATTTTCTGTTTTCATAAAGGTCGTATATGGCTGAGTCTTCATGGTTTACTAGCTGAACTGTCTAAAGTAAAATAAAGAATACATATCTCTTTATTGAGCTATAGTCCACATGCCATACTGTTCACCCATTTAAATAATTTAGTGATTTTTAGTATATTCAGAAGTTGAGTCAATCAATATTAGAACATTTTCATTACCCCAAAAACCAACCAAATACTTACTGGCAGTCACTCCCCATTTCTCTTCAACCTCACCCCCAGCCCTGGGCAACCCCCAGTCTCTTCTTTATCTCTATGAATGTGCATATTCTGAACAATTTGTATAGATGGAATCACACCATGTATGGTCTTTTGTGAATAGCTTCTTTCATTTAGCATAATGTTTTCTGGGTTCTTCTGTGTTGTAAGTATTAGCACTTCAGTTCTTTTTATTCCTAAATAACATTTCATTATGGATATAACATTTTATTTTTCTATTCATCAACTGGTGAGCATTTTTGTTTATGTTTTTTGGCTATTATGAATAATGCTGCCATGAAAGTTTATGTACAAATATTTGTGTGGGCATTGCTTACTTCTTACTCTTGATCTAGACATGCCCTGGTCTTAAAACATTAGATAAACATTAAATCTTTCAAATTATAATTTTACTCTCAAAATTACATCACTATCACTTTGCATTGTCTAAAGATAATCTGGTGATTATCATTGCCTAGAATGTGAAGTAAATTTTGCTAATAACATCTTTAAGTTCTAAGGAATAGAGATTGTTGGTGGTAGCTAAATAGATTTGATCATTGATTGACTTTTTAGTATGAAGTGAATGGTTACATTTATACTATTTGAATTATTTTTGTGTAAAATAGATATTTGGTGCTTGAAAAACTGAAGAAAGAAGAAGCTGACCGAATTCATATATTTAGTTCCTTTTTCTATAAACGCCTTAATCAGAGAGAGAGGAGAAATCATGAAACAACTAATCTGTCGTAAGTCAAACTCTGAAAATGTTTAACAGGTGTAATATGTCACTTAAATTTAACTTTTTTCAAATTTAAATCACATAATTGAAAGAAAAACCAGACTGTGCAGTTCACTTAGTTTTTTTTTTTTATTCTGTAGCCAGGAAGAGAACATTCCGAATCAATGACTTACTTGCTGGGCAGCGCCTATAGCTCAGTGGGTAGGGTGCTGACCACACACCAATACTGGCTGGTTTGAACCCAGCCTGGGCCAGCTAAAGCAACAGTGACAACTGCAACAACAATAACAACAAAAAATAGATGGGCGTTGTGCGGGTGCCTGTAGTCCCAGCTACTTGGGAGGCTGAGGCAAGAGAATCACTTAAGCCCAAGAGTTTGAGGTTGTTGTGAGTTGTGATACGACGACAGTCTACCGAGGGCGACATAGTGAGACTCTGTCTCAAAAAAATAAATAAATAAAAATGATTTAAATGCTACATACAGATTATTCTGTCTTACCTTAGATGTTCCATCCATAATATGTAAGAGAATTAAAGGTACTATGAATCAGTACCTTTAATAAGCACTTTGGTTGATTCTTCTCAGACAAATTAACGAAATACTGTTCTACATGTTATGCCTGAGTTATTTTGTTTATAATTCCTCTCAAGTGATGGCATGTAGTTCTGCTACTTGGTAATAATTGGTCAAGAGGTACACTTAAAAGTTGATACTTTTTTCATACCTACTACTAAATGTCTTGAATTGATAACTGCTGTGCATTATAAAAATAATTCCTTTTTTTTTTTTTTTTTGGAGACAGAATCTCACTATGTCGCCCTTGGTAGAGTGCTGTGGCATCATAGCTCACAGCAACCTTCAGCTCTTGGGCTTAGGCGATTCTCTTGCCTCAGCCTCCTGAGCAGCTGGGACTACAGGCGCCCGCCACAACGCCCGGCTATTTTTTTGTTGCGGTTTGGCCGGGGCTGGGTTTGAACCTGCCACTCTCGGCATATGGGGCCGGCGCCCTACTCACTGAGCCATAGGCGCCGCCCGAAATAATATTTTCTACTATTTCAGCAGTTCCTAATTTTGCGTCTCAGGGGTGATGCAAAATGATTGATTTCTGACCAGTCTCACAGTCTAGACTACTCCATCTACCGTCAGATAAGGCTTATTTTTCCTGTATCTCCTCAGTTACTCTATGTCATGCTGTTATAAATCTCTCAAAATAGTTGGTAGTACCAGTTCTGAAGTAATAAATGTAGTAGAAAGGTCTAGGCAAGATAAGCACTGGAACTCAGTGCAAGTTAAATATCTCTTTCCTCCAGATTTGTTGATGGGGAATACCAGGCCTTCCTAGTTCCCGTCTGAGATGCTCTGTTTTCTTTCCTCAACTTGTCAACTGTTTTAGCTGTTAACATCTGAATCTGTTTATACAACTGTTTTAGCTGTTAACATCTGAATCTTCATAACTTGTAAGGCACTGCATGTAATCGGAACCACTGGAGATATTGCAGGAGCTTATAGTTTATTTCTGTTTTACAGCATACAACAAAAGCGACATGGGAGAGTAAAAACATGGACCCGGCATGTAGATATTTTTGAGAAGGATTTTATTTTTGTACCTCTTAATGAAGCGTGAGTAAGAATTTCCTTTATGTAAATGTGATGGCAGTTTTTTTAAATGCACTTATGAGGTAAAGAATTCATCTGTTTTTACACTTCTTTCTGAAATTTGTTGTGTATACTTATATTTGTGCTATTTTATGGAAACTAATGCAGTTTCCTGGTGAATCATGTAAGATGTTGAATTTTGCGAACATAAATTAAACCTTTCTAATTTCATTTTATTGGTAAATGTTTAAATAATGTCATTTAAAAACAGTAGTGCTTATGGTCTAGCAGATAGCCTATAGAAATTTTATATACAAATGGGTGATTAGGTCACAAGAAGGAATTAGAATCTGTTTAACTTTTTTTAAAACAGGGTCTAGTTCTGTTGCCTAGGCTAGAATGCAGAAAACAGATTCACTCTATAGAGTAATCAGACTCTTTTTATTTAAAATTATATTTAATCGTGAGACCTGCACACTCTAATTAGCCTGATCAACGATTGATAGGCTAGTTCAAAAAGAGAGCTGAAAAGGTACATAGTTTTCAATTATAATGTCATAGTAAAATTTAAAACCAACTTTAAAACTAATCTTTAATTTCTTCATTCTCAAAAAAGGGTTGGTGGGGTGTTTCTTTGTTTTTATTTTGAGACAGGTTCTCAGCCTGGGCTAGAGTGTAGTGGCATCATCATAGCTCACAGCAACCTCAATTTCTTGGCTGAATCAATCCTCTTGCTTCAGTCTCCCAAGTAGCTAGGACTTCAGGAGTATACCACGATGGCTGGCTGATTTTTATGGTTTTTGTGTTTGTTTTCTTTTTGTTTTGTTTTGTTTTATTGTTTGGGATTCATTGAGGGCACAAAGAATTAGGTTATACTGATTGCATTTGTTAGGTGAAGTCCCTCTTGCAATTGTGTCCCACCCCTAAGAGTTGTGCCATACACCATAACCCTCCTTCCCCTTCCCTGATTTTTATGTTTTTTTGTTGAACAAGGTCTTGCTGTATTGTTCGGGCTGTTCTCGAATTCCTGGCCTTGGCTTCCCAAAGTTTTAGGAGTACAGTCATGAGCCACTGTGCTTTGCCCCCAAAAAGGGTTTTTGACATTAATTTATCCTACAAAGTAACATGTGAGCTGCCTACTGGGTGAAAGAGGAGGGGAGAGCCATTTGTCAGAAATGAATTATAAAAACTGAAAGTGGAAATGTAATGAGACACTCACAATTGAGAGAGGCGCAGCCCTCTCAGTTACTGTGTCGGGCCAGGGGAAGTTATTACCAGTGCTTCTAGTGATCTTGGTAAAGGGTAGAGAATGTCTAAAATGTAGGGCCACTAAAAGAGTGTATACGAGGACTATACCATTTGTATTTGAAAAAACCTACAAATCAAGAGGCTTGGTATTTTTTTGGAGTGGTTTTCTTTTTGTTTCTGTTTTTTTTTTTTAAATAGTTAAAGCTACCAATAATTATATACATGAATTATATTAGATAGTCTGCCATATATTTCATCTATTTTTAACTTGCTGGTGGTACTAATGTTTTTTAAACTTAACGTTTCTAAACTGTTTGTTAAAATTTGTCACAGTTTCAAGTCCATCAGAGCTTTAAAAAATGCCTGAGTACTTGCCAAGGAGCACAAATTTGATATTTGTATCATCTAAAGATCTTTTGAAGTATATGATTTTACATCTTAACATTTCTAAAATTGAGATATGATTTATGTACAGATACATGTTAAAGTTGATGAAATAAGGGAGTTAGCATGTTCTTTCTACTACTTTAATCGCACTTTGTCTACCTACTAGAAGGAAGTTGGTATGTTCTTTCTACTACTCTAATAGCACTTTGTCTACCTACTAGTTGGCCCTTAAACAAATTTCTTTAGTTATAATAAAGAACCCATAGGGTAGCACCTGTGGCTCAACGGAGTAGGGGACCAGCCCCATATGATAGAGATGGTGGGTTCAAACCCATAATCCTAGCACTGTGGGAAGTTGGGGCTGGAGGATCTCTTGAGCTCAAGAGTTCCAGACTAGCCTGAGCAAGAGTGAGATTCCGTCTCTACTCAAAATAGAAAATAACTATTTAGGCATGGTGGTGGGCACCTGCAGTCCTCACTACTCGGGAGCCTGAAGCAGGAGGATCACTTGAGCCCAGGAGTTTGAGGTTGCTGTAAACTTCGCTGATGCCATGACACTCTAGCCTGGGCAACAAAATGAGACAGTGTCTCAAGAAAATTAATTAACAAGTATTAGCTGAGACTATACAGCTTCTTATTGGTGGCCTACACTGTGTTGTTGGGAAGTGAGATACCTGACACCATCTATATCATGAGACCCACTTGAAAGCTGTAACTCTTTACTAGTACTTGAATTTTTCTAACAATGACTAGGTTCGGTATGTTATTTCCTTTTAATGTATTTACCATTCAATAGGAAACAAAAGATTACTTGTATTCATATTTTCAATATTAAGCCCTTTCCTACCTTGTTGATAATAATAACCCAAATGTAGTAAAAGTTAAAAAACCTATACGTACACTACTTAGTGTTGAAAAATTACACAGTCTAATTAGACTTCTGAAGACATTTTAATCTTACGGCCAGATGGATTTGTATCCTTTATATAAAGATGCCAAAGGGAAGCCTAATGGGATCAATGAATTATAAGGTGGCATGATTGCCACAAAAAGATAAATTTTTCATTCCAAAAATAAGGAAAGGTTCAAAAGATTGTTTGCAAAAGTGAATATAGGTTACATAATTCTAACAAAAATTATATTATTTTGGAATAGACATTATATTATCTTAATCATATAAGTAAGCTGATTAAATTGAAAATTGAAAAAATTAGGCATTCTTGGGTGGCGCCTGTGGCTCAAAGGAGTAGGGCACCAGCACCATATGCTAGAGGTGGCGGGTTCAAACCTAGTCCTGTCCAAAAACTGCAAAAAAAAAAAAAAAAAAAATTAGGCATTCTTAATAAATTTGTTCTCAAAATTTTTAGGAAAAATGATTTCAACTGATAGGTTTTGACGAATATAAGAAACTTTTCTAATACTATATTTAGTAGTTTCATTTGTATTTTACAGTGCACACTGGTTTTTGGCTGTTGTTTGTTTTCCTGGTTTGGAAAAAGCAAAGTATGAACCTAATCCTCATTACCACGAAAATGCAGTCACACAAAAAGGTTCAGCTGTAGAGGACAGTTGTACGTCTCCTTCAGCCAGTGAAGTGGACAGTTGTTTACAAAACTCTTCTCCCAAGCCTATAATTAAGAAGATGCTAAACAAAAAGCATGGCATAGCTGTAACTGATTCTAATGCTGGACAGGAAGAAAATGACCCTCGTTACCGGAGAAACATATGTAGTGTGAAAAAAATAAATCATACTCCAAGTGAAAATGAAGAATCAGATACAGGAGAGTCTGTGTGCCAGAAAGTTGCTGATAGGACTAAAAGTGAGAATGGCCTTCAGAATGAATGTTTAAGTTCTGCGCCCAAAACAGGTATGTACCTAAATGTGTGTGTGTGTGTGTGTGTGTTTGGGGGGGGGGGTTCTTGTTACTGTTGGTTTGTTTTTGTTTTTGTTTTGAGGCAGAATCTTGTTCCATTTCCCTAGGGCGCACAATGACAGTGGGCGCCATTGTCATTGTAATTCACAACATCCTCAAACTTCTGGGCTCAAGTGATCCTCCTGCCTGAGCCTCCTGAGTAGCTAAGGCTACAGGCACATGATTTTTCTGGATTCTGCTGCCTGATTTTGCCTGGTTTTTTATAGAAATGGGGTCTCTTGTCTAGACTGGTCCCAAACTCCTGACCTCAAGGGATCTTCCCACCTCATCTTCCCAGAATATTAGGATTACAGGCATGGGATGCCATACCTGCCCCATAATGTTGTGAAAGAATGAAGAATAAATTGAGTCTTTTAATAAATAGGACTAAAATATCATTTAAAGAGGCTTGGCACCTGTAGCTCAGTGGCTAGGGCGCCAGCCACATACACCAGAGCTGGCAGGTTCGAATCCAGCCCAGGCCTGCCAAACAACAATGACAACTACAAGCAAAAAATAGCCGGGCATTGTGGTGGGTGTCTGTAGTCCCAGCTACTCGGGAGGCTGAGGCAAGAGAATCACTTAAGCCCGAGTTTGAGGTTGCTGTGAGCTGTGACAGGACAGCACTCTACCCAGGGTAACAGCTTGAATATCTCTCTCTCTCTCTCTCATATGTGTGTGTGTGTGTGTGTATATATATATATATATATATATATATAAAATTTAAAGAATTAGAGTTTTTTTGAAAGTTAGTTTTGTTGAGGTATAATTTAAACGACATTCACTCATTTTATGAGTATAGCTCAGTAAGCTTTGATAAATGTATGCAGTCATGTAATCACTACTTCAACCAAAATGTAGAGCCTTTTCATCATCAGAAGTCCCCTGGTGCCCCCTTTGTAGTCATTCTCTTTTCCTTATCCCTAGAGAATGCAGTTTTAGAATTGTAGTACAAGGTTTACATTTTCCATTTTTAGAAACTTAGATTTGTTTTCATTTCACAGGAAATTTATTGAAAATAATTCCACAATCTTAGATCTATAAAGCAAATTACTTCAGTCTTTTCAATTTACAGGTTGCTAAGAGATCAAGTGGCCCAAGGCCACTCATGAAAGTAATTTTGTGAAAAATTTGTGAAAGTAATTCCACAATCTTAGATCTATAAGGCAAATTACTTCAGTCTTTTCAATTTATAGATTGCTAAGAGATCAAGTGGCCCAAGGCAGAAATTAAAGCTTTCTCCTCCAAAATAGTTGACATTCCAGTTAAAAGCTTAGTTCCACTCATGTCTCACTCTCCTAAACTGTTATCAATGGGAAGAGGGGCACTGATTTCATCTCTGCTTTTTTATTTCCCTTAAGCTCTAATAAGTTGGTTTTTTCCCTTTGAGTTAGTTCCATATTTTTGATGCCTATTAAAGAAATGTATAGTTTCTGTTCAGATTTTTAGTTTGATATCACATCAACTGTATAATTTTCTCTTTAACCCATTAGCAAAATAGTCTACTCCATAAAAATCCAAACATGTTGTAATATGTGCCTTGCAAACTTACTAAACTGTGAATAGATGTGATAAGTTCTCTTTGGATGAAAGAAGTTGGTATAGGGCATACAAGACATTATGTGGATTTTATACTTTAAATGGATATATTATGTGGCATATGAATTAAATTTCAGTAGCACTATTTAAAAAAAAAGAACTGTCCATTTGATCAATAATCTTATGTACTTTAATGTGAATTAAAATACAAAATGAAGTCAGGTACAATTGTTTGTACCTGTAATCCTAGCTACTCCAGAGGCTACAGCTGGAGGATCAATTGAGGCCAGGAGCAAGGCCAGCTTGGGTGATGTAGTAAGACCCTACCTCTGAAAAAATAAATTTTAAAGCAATGGGCCAAAGTGTAGGGCTTCATATACACAAACTCCAGAGATTCCTAGTGCCCTCTCTTACAAATTAATGTTCTGGTTGAGTTAATAGCTGGTTAAATTTGATAAAATAACCTCAAAGATCCTAGTGGAGACCAAAGCAAAAACTAATCTGTATTTTTAGGAACAAGATCTTACTCTGTTGCTCTGGTTGCAATGCAGTGGTATAAACATAGCTTACAGCAGCCTTAAACTCCTGGCTCAAGCGGTCCTCTTGCCTCAGCCTCTTAAGTAGCTAGGACTACCAGGCATGCACCATCACCTGACTAATTTTTTTTTATTTTGTATTTTTTGTAGAGACAGGGGTCTCACTATGTTGACCCGTTTATTCAGGCTGCTGTTTATTACATGTATTCATTTTTATTATAGTTTATGCATTTATTAATATTTTGTTTTGATTTTAATATGTGTACATGATAATTTATATCTTCCTTAAAACCAGACTCTAAAGAGACTTCACAAAATATGGGTTTATCATTATTGTATGGGTAAAATTCTGATATTTTCTGTCCTTTTTAATGACAAGTTTAATCCATTCCTGATAGTGTCCCACACTTTGAAAAATGTTGCTCTAGGGTAGGTCTGCACAATTTTCTGCTTTCATCAGATACATTGAAGAGATTGTTGACTGAAAAGTACTTTAGTAAGAGTGCTTTCTAGAGGTACCTTTACTAGATGAGTTAGGAAATATGTTCATTATACAATTGAATATTAAAAATTAGGATAGGAAGGGCTTATAAGATCACATTAATGTAAACAGCTATGATTTAATAATAAAAAAAGGAGGGCTTATAAAAGTTTTTGTGATCTAATTAATTTCTCCATAATTGAGTTCTATTTGGTCTGTGAGTATATCTTGACAGGATTTAAATGGTTTTAGACAGCTTTAACATAATTTTAACTTATCAAACACATGTAGACACAAGTGTTGACTACTGGTGTCATAACCTGCTGCAGTAAATAAGGGGGTTGTGTCTTATTGTCAAGGTTGGGTTTATATGATCAGCTGTAGGAAAATAACCACATGTGCTATCACTTCTTTCCCTGGTGTTTTTGCATTTGGCACCATAAGAAGTAATTGGCCAGGTGCAGTGGCTCACACCTGTAATCCCAGCACTCTGGGAGGCAGAGGTGGATGAGTTGCTTGAGCTCAGAAGTTCAAGACCAGCGTGGTGCCTGTGGCTCAGTGAGTGGGGCGCTGGCCCCATATACCGAAGGTGGTGGGTTCAAACCCAGCCCCGGCTGAACTGCAACAAAAAAAACAGCCAGGCGTTGTGGCAGGCGCCTGTAGTCCCAACTGCTCAGGAGGCTGAGGCAGGAGAATCACGGAAGCCCAGGAGCTGGAGGTTGCTGTGAGTCCTGTGACGTCATGGCACTCTATCGTGGGCGGTATAGTGAGACTCTCTCTCAACTAAAAAAAAAAAAAAAAAAAAAAAATTAGTTCAAGACCAGCCTGAGCAAGAATCCCAGCCTGTCTCAACTAAAAATCGAAAAAAAAGCAGCCAAATGTTGTGAGGGGCACCTGTAGTCCCTGTTGCCTAGGAGGCTGAGGCAATCTCCCAAGCTCAAATGTTCATTGCTGTGAGCTATTACACCACAGCATTCTACCCAGGGCAACAGAGTGAGACTCTGTCTCAAAAAAAAAAAAAAAAAGAAAAGAAAAGAAATAATTGACTTGCTGTGGTGCATGAAAAATGTGTATATTTAATCTCAAGAATGATACTCGGCATCTTCAGATGGTCTTAACTGTTTGAGAAGCTCTCAGGAACTGACACTGAGAGAAAAGCTAATTGAGTCATTGCCTCAGTTTATTCAAAGTCATTTGTTTATTGAGTAAAATAATAGAAGGAATTGACTCCATTATTTAAGTTACTTTTCTCATGGTTTTGAATTACACGTATAGTTTAGTTTGTATAAGATAGATATTCACATGACAGTTTCTATAGGAAGGAATGATTTGTTCCTGGAAATAATCTGATTGTAATTGACTGAACTATCTGAGGATTTGGACAAATTTTATTCAACTATAGATGTTTTAGCTTTTTTTTTTTTTTTTTTTTTTTTCATTTTTTATTTATTTTCCGAGACAGAGTCTCATGATCACCCTCAGTAGAGTGCTGTGGCGTCACAGCTCACAGCAACCTCAAACTCATGGGCTTAAGTGATTCTCTTACCTCAGCCTCCCAAGTAGCTGGGACTATAGGTGCCTGCCACAACACCCGGCTATTTTTTGTTGCAGTTGTCATTATTGTTTAGCTGGCCTGGCTGGGTTCAAACCCACCAGCCTCGGTGTATGTGGCTGGCACTGTAACCACTGTGCTACGCGTGCTGAACCAATGTTTAAGCTTTAAACAAACATAAAAATACAGATTTTTGGAAAAGATAAATTGAAGACGTTATTCTTTGTATAACAAAATGATCTACCGTAGTGCTCTATTCGTTATTTTAAATAGTATGTTTCTGATCATTATATTTAGGTTTATATTTTTTCAGGAGTATAGTTTACTTTGCTTCCTTCCCATCTCATCTTATACTTAGGACTACAGGTGCTCATCACAATGCCCGGCTGTTTTTTTAGACACAAGGTCTTGCTCTGGCTCAGGCTGGTCTTGAACCTGTGAGCTCAGGCAGTCCACTTGCCTTGGCCTCCCAATAAGCCACTGCAGCCAGCTGCCATCTCATCTTATTTATATTAATATTCTTAAACTCTTTAAATAATGTATGCCAAAATAAATTCTATCTTGTCTAAAACACCTAAGTCATGTTTTTGAAAACTTCAAAATGATATTCTTTGTAGTAAACTATATCAGTGTATTTGGCATTAAAGTCTGTGATCCTTTTTCATTGTTTTAATGTAAAGCTTATGTTTCTTTTAAACATTTTGTGTGATTAACTTCTTTCAGCAAAATGATTGGTTTTTATTATTTGTATAAAAGCAAGCCTGTTAATTTTAATCATGTCTATTTTTTACCCTATATTGAGTAATTTCCATATTTTCTCAATTTTAATTATAAAATTCTACATTTCTATTTTATGTTCTACAGTTTTCTGACTGTTCCTGTTATTGGACATTTAGGTTATTTTCAGACTATTGTAGCTTTCTTTATTAGTTACAGATATTTGGCATACTTAGCAGGAAAATATTTATCTACATATGTGTACGTAAGTATACATACATTCAATCATATTACCTATACCCAGTTTTTAAATTTATTTTATCTTAATTAATTAATTTTTTTTGACCCAAAGTCTCACCCTAAGCCTTGGGTAGAGTGCCATGACGTCATAGCTCACAATAACATCAAACTCTTGGACTCAATGAATCTTCTTGCCTCAGCTTCTCAAGTAGGTGGGACTATAGGTGCCCGCCACAATACCCAGCTAATTTTTATTTATTTTTTTATTTTTTTGAGACAGAGCTCACTTTGTCACCCACAGTACAGTGGGCTTATTCTGAGTGTCTTCTCTGTGCAAGTGTTTTTTTTTTTGTTTTTTTTTTTTTTTAGATAGAGTCTCACTATGTCAACCCTCAGTAGAGTGCCAGAGCATCACAGCTCACAGCAACCTCAAACTCTTGCGCTTAAGCAATTCTCTTACCTCAATCTTCTTAGTAGCTGGGACTACAGATGCCCACCACAACTCCCAGCTGTTTTTAGAGATGGGGTCTCCTCCTTGCTCAGGCTAGTCTCAAACCTGTGAGCTGAGACAATCCACCCACCTTGGCCTCCCAGTGCACTAGGATTACAGGCGTGAACCACTGTGCCCAGCCCAGCTATTTTTTCTGTTTTTAGTAGAGATGGGTCTTGCTCTTGCTTAGGCTGGTCTTAAACTCCTGAACTCAGGCAGTCAGGTATGAGCCATCACATCTGGTCTAGTTTTTAAATTTTAATGAATTTTAGGGCCTGAATACTATGTAATTGTATTGACATGTCAATCTAAGATTTTAGTTAAAGTAACTTACTTATATTTGTGATATTACATACTAAAGCACTTTTTCTACTTTTAATTACTATATCAGTTAATTACTAGCATTAATTTCAGCAATATATCATGATTTCTAGGCATGGCTTTTTTTTATTATATAATGTTTCTTTTTGATACAGATAGCTTACGCAAAATCAGCGTAAACTGTGGTGATGAATCACCTGAAGGTGGTAAAATGCTTGAAGATGACCTCATTGACTTCTCCGAAGATCAGGATAACCAGGTAGAACCTAATGCTTGCTGAAAAGTTCTAGTGTTTTATCTGAATACAAGTTTCTCTTTAAAGTTTTATAAACATTTCCCTTCAGCCAGTAACTCAGTGTGGCTTTTGGATTTGGATCACATCTCAAACCACAAATTCAGCTTTCAAGTCAGAAGTTGCCAGGATAAATTTATTAGTGCTGCTGTTGCTCTTACCACTATGGAATGGACTGAACTTTAATATAAAATTATTTCTGCCAATCCAACCTCGCTACAACCACTACCCCATAAGCAGTTTGTGGGTCATATATAACTTAACATTCAAGAAGCATGTGTTTAAATTTTTAGTTATGGGATATACCACAACATTATCTAATTTTTTCCTCATTTTTCCAGTGACTTTTTCTGTCCAATTTAATGTGTGTCTATTGTGGCAGAAGCAGAAAATATTTAATTAAAATTAACATAGGTCAATTCCAGTATTTTCTTAGTTTCTCACTTGTCCTAAAAACATTATTAACAGTAAGAATAAAGTACTTTTGAAAATATTTTATAGCTTCTGTTAATAAGAACTTTATTTTGAGAGAAAAGTGTGTAAGAATCCTGCAGCATACTGGATCTTCAGTTCTCTGAGTCTTCTTTAGTTTTTAGTTCAAACTGATTTCTTTGTCTAATAGTGAAGATGGCTTTATACCACACCATTTTTCCTTTTTGGTTATTTTTCTTGCGAACAAAGCTATGTTTTGTGATAACCCTTGGTTTACCATGTATGGCTATAAAATATAGTTTTTCTCTCCAACATTATAGGGATTACATTCATTATAAACTTACAAGGAGCACTTACTTACTCTTCAGCTCTTTTGGTGATATCAGTTAACTATGAACCACCTAATCTAATTGTGTTTTATAATTGCTGTTATTCCTACTGTTGATTATTCCATTCATAAAGTTATCAGAAGCTGTCTCAAAATGCGTTACTTATTTTATATTCTAGAGAATCTACACAGAAGGGACACAGTGTCCTTAAGCTGGCTTCTCTCACATGAAATGAAAATAACAGGTGTCTCCAGGAAAATAATGTTTCATAAAAAACCTTTAAATATTTCTGATGTGAAAAAATTATTCATGTAAACTAATATGTTATTCACGTCCTATTGTGAAGCAGCTGTCTTAGCAAGCAAACTAAACTTTTGTAAAAGTAAAATTGTCCAATAATTTTTATAGAAGAGTCAGTCATAATATATTCAATCTTTAAGATTTATTCTGGGCTTGGCGCCTGTGGCTCAAGCGGCTAAGGCGCCAGCCACATATACCAGAGCTGATGGGTTCAAATCCATCCCAGGTCTGCCAAACAGCAATGACAACTGCAACCAAAAAATAGCTGGGTGTTGTGGCGGGTGCCTGTAGTCCCAGCTACTTGGGAGGCTGAGGCAAGAGATTCGCTTAAGCCCAGGAGCTGTGAGCTGTGATGCCATGGGCACTCTACCCAGGGTGACAGCTTGAGGCTCTGTCTAAAAAAAAAAGTTAATTTTGGCTACTTGTTGCTGTCCACCACCCCCCCACCCCGACCCCAGCCACACACACACACACACACACACACACACACAGAGTCATGTTTGAAATGTATAGTTCTGTTGAATGTCAGCACTTTAGCATTAGATAGTTGGAATCCAGAAACATAGCACATTTTCTAGTGTGTGATCACCTAAATGGAAAATTTTTTTATGTTGGTTTCAAAGCTGTCTGTCCCCAATGATGCTGTTTTGTTAGATTGCATATGCATACATTTAATTTTAACAATAGGCTGTTTTTTATAGGATGATAGCAGTGATGATGGATTCCTTGCTGATGACAACTGCAATTCAGAAATAGGACAGTGGCATTTAAAGCCTACTATCTGTAAACAGTAAGCATTAACTGTTTATCTTCCAAACTACATGATAATTTTAAGTTAAGTATATTCATAAAATAAAACATAACTGAACAGTTTTTATTTTACTTATTAAAACAAGTAGTTTTATTTAAACAGAACTCACAAATGCTGTCAAGGTCACTGAGGAAACTTAGGCTTTCTCCACAGGGATTAAGGAGTGGAAAATGGGTATTCATTTCAGTGCTCCATTTACCAATTTTCCCAGCCTCTCCTTTCACAACTCTGCAGGCACAGTTTTGATTATGAACCACTATTTCTTAGAGCAGTGGTTCTCAACCTTCCTAATGCCGCAGTGTATTTTCATTGTTAGAAAAGGGTCTCTACCCACAGGTTGAGAACCACTGCCTTAGGGTATGTAGTGCTTTGGAGCAGAAAACACTACATATCAAAATAGAAACACAGGGTTAAAGTTTATCTTGGTTTCATAGCTACTACATGAAGTTCTAAGAGTTCAAGCAGTCTAAGAGACATGTTCCAGACGGGGACCCCAAATAAGAGTGAGTGAGTGCTGGTTTCAGAAATACTATATTTTGCCTTGCACAGTACACTCCCCTATATAATGCGGACCCATGTTTTTGGTCCAAACTTTCTGTTTCCATGCTCTTTTAGCATGTTTAATAACTGTTAGCTTAAAGCTTACAGTGTCCAGAAACTTTTGACATTTTCTAAGGGATTTTTCAGTAATTTTTGTAGAGATATCAGTGTCTATGAGAAATACACCACTCTTCATTGGTCAAAACTTTTTTTTTTTGAGACAGTTTTATTATGTTGCCCTTGGTAGAGTGCTTTGGCATCATAGCTCACAGCAACATCAAACTCGTGGGTTTAAGCTATTCTTTGCTTCAGCCTCAAGTAGCTGGGACTACAGGTGCCCGCCATAACGCCCAGCTGTTTGTTGTTGTTGTTGTTATCATTGTTGTTTAGCAGGCCTGGGCTGGGATTGAACCCACCAGTCCCAGTGCATGTGGCCGGCGCCCTAATCACTAAGCACAGGCACCAAGCCCAGTACTGCTTTTGTTGTTAAGTTCATCGTAAGTTCAACAAAACTGATAACTGTATTCCAGGGTATTATTTTGCATACAGATATTGTTACTACTTTCTAGAGTTACACTTTTAACACATTAAGCATAACTATAATACCAAATAAATATTACCCATGTATAATGCATATCCTTATTTTTCCCTCAAAAATTTGGTCAAAAAGTACACGTTATTCACAGCAAAATAAGGTACATGGTTCTTCTGAAGTCTCTCCAGAGACTCTAAACTTCTTAAAGATTTACCTATTTCCAGGCTAAATCTTGTTTGACTTTTTTTTTTTTTTTTTTTTCAGTGAAGGTTAATAGAAACTCCATGAAGAGACTTTGAAAAGCAAGCTTGATTTATAAAGGAAAATAGAAAGACCTAGTATAGTTAGGGGATCTGTTCCAAATTTCATAAAATCTTAATCAAGAAGAACCTAGATCTTTGTAAACATTTGGGGACTTTTGGCACTATATTACACTTCTATCTTCTTAAGTGAGTTTATAACATGATTTTGCAGAATTAAAATGTTGAAGGTTTCATCTAAGTTATACAGAGTGTTTTGAAGTAGAATCTTGGAAAAAAACACAGCATTCTAAACTAATTGTTTTATGTGATGACTACTTCTATAAACCTACTAAACCTATAGTAGGTTTTAGTTAAAATTGGGTTATTCTCCATCTACTTTTGCATGGTCTTTTATTGATTTGGAGTATGTGTATGTTCAGATTTTCAGAATTATTTTGACTTCCTGCTGATTTTGAAATATTTTTAGGAATGAACTATAGAATTTTACTGTAAAATATTTATAACTAACATAGTTAAATTAATATTTTATAATATTTAACCAGAAATAATTTAAGTATTATTGGGCTATGAGGTCCACATTTTGTTTGCTAGTGTTTACTGAGAGGCATACAAAGGGAATTTTAAAGGTTTTAAATTGTATTGTAAATATGCCACTTTTAATCTTTTTATACCTTTGTAATATTGTGAAGTCTTTAACTTTGATTATTTGTACCCTGCAGACCCTGTATCTTACTTATGGACTCACTCAGAGGTCCTTCTCGGTCAAATGTTATAAAAATCTTAAGAGAGTAAGTTCAAAATTACACCTTGCATGTTGTTTTCTTTTCTGGTGGGGATACCGTATGGTACATTCTTACTTTTTATGTATTATTGCAGGTATTTGGAAGTGGAATGGGAAGTTAAAAAAGGAAGCAAAAGAAGTTTTTCCAAAGATGTTATGAAGGGCTCTAATCCCAAAGTACCCCAGCAAAACAACTTCAGTGACTGTGGTGTATACGTGTTGCAATATGTTGAGAGCTTTTTTGAGGTGGGTTTTAGTTTTTTGCATCAGATAAAATACATAATAAAGGGCGGTGCCTGTGGCTCAGTGAGTAGGGTGCTGGCCCCATATACTGACCGTGGCAGGCTCAAACCCAGCCCCCGCCAAACTGTAACAATAAGAACAAAAAAAAGCTGGGTGTTGTGGTGGGCACCTGTAATCCCAGCTACTCGGGAGGCGGAGGTAAGAGAATCACCTAAGCCCAAGAGCTGGAGGTTGCTGTGAGCTGTGATGCCATGGCACTCTACCAAGGTGACAAAGTGAGACTCTGTCTCAAGAAAAACATAATAAAATAGTACATTTGACTGCATGTTAGTAAAAAAAAAAAACCAATGTGTTAAGGAATTTGAAAATTATTGTTTCAGAAGTTATTTTCAGGAAACAGAAACTTCAAATTGGGGAACTTTCAAGGCATAAAAACACTGTATTTATAATTCATCAAATCCAAGGCTCATTCTGTTAAACTGATCAATCAATTTACCCTTTCTAATGGGTCTTTCCACCTTAAGAAATCTGTCCCATGATTCAGACTGCCTCTTTTACTTTCCCTTTTCCTCTTCACAGAAATATTTCTTTGAAGTCTTTTGGGTTTTTTGTTTGTTCTGTATTTGAGACAGAGCCTCACTCTGTTGCCCTGAGTAGAGTGCTATGACATGGCTTGCAGTAGCCTCAAACTCTTTGGCTTAAGCAATCCTCTTGCCTCAGCCTCCCAAGTAGCTGGGACTATAGGCACCTACCACAATGCCTAGCTAGGTTTTGCTCAGGCTAGTCTAGAACACCGGAACTCAGGCAGTCCATCCCCTTCAGCTTCCCAGAGTGCTAGGATTACAGGCGTGAGCCACTGTGCCCAGTCTTTCTTAAAAGTATTTATATTCACTGTCACCATTTCCACAAATCAACTTAAACTTCTCAATTACCTAAAATCTGGCTTCATTTTTAACCTTATGTTAAAATTGTTCCTGATCTCCCTGTACCTTTTGCCGCTGTTGACTATTTCCCCTCACTTTCTGGTTTGACTTCAGATGTGTAGTTCCACACATAACCCCCAAGATTCTAGTTGACAGTTTCTTGACACCTTCCTTCTTCACTCATCATCCAGCATATCAACCACCAAGTCCTGTGAATTCTCACTTAATGTCAAATGTGTTCATTTCTTTTAAAAAAAAAAAAAATTGTCATTTCCGGGGCTTAGGTGATCTTCCTACTTTAGCCTTCTGAGTAGCAAGGACTATAGGAAGTGCCACCATGGCTGGCTCATTTTTGAATTTTTTTTTATAGATAGAGTCTCAGTTAAGTTGCTCAGGTTGGTCTTGGCCTGGCAGACATTTTTATAAAGGGCCAGATGGTAAATATTTTAGGCTTTATGCTATATATATGGTCTCCATTGCCACTCTCAGTTTTGCTATTGTCTAGTGAGCCACAGACACAGTGTGTAAATGTGGTGGTATGGCTGTGTTCTAGTAAAATTTTATTA
The DNA here is from genome assembly GCA_963574355.1 of Loris lydekkerianus. Taxonomy (NCBI): domain Eukaryota; kingdom Metazoa; phylum Chordata; class Mammalia; order Primates; family Lorisidae; genus Loris; species Loris lydekkerianus. The sequence goes on along the minus strand of CAUYPK010104347.1, from coordinate 749 downwards.
CAAAAACAAGCAAAGGACAGAATTCGAGCCACTGGCTGTAATTTACCAGCCCCTGATCTAGACTTTAACCTCTATAGGCAGAAACCATGTCTTAACTACACGGTGCCTAGGACAACGCCTAGCATGTAATAGATACTCACGTGTAATTGCAAACACATACTGAATTAGCTATTGGTTTTCTCCTTTTTTTATTTTTGCAATTAAAGTGGTTTTATTCCATCTAGAGGGCAGATGGGGTGAGATTCCTAGGTTTTCTCCTTTTTTTAATTTTGGAACGCTTATGTGATTAAAACTAAATTGTCATTTACTATAATTTAAAATATGCATTTAATATTTTTATTTGTAGAATCCAATTCTCAATTTTGAACTACCCATGAATTTGGAAAAATGGTTTCCTCCTCCAAGAATGAGAACAAAAAGAGAAGAAATCCGAAACATAATTCTGAAGCTGCAGGAAGATCAGAGCAAAGAGAAAAAAAAGCATAGAGACACTTACTCAACAGAAACATCTTTAGGCAAAGGAACAGAACAATATGTCAACAGTATTTCAGATTGACCATTTCTGTTGCTTAATCAGTTCTGCCTTCAGAAACTAAATTTCTTTCAACTGTGGGTATAGACAGTAAAGAATGAAGTGCTCACTACTCAGAGTGACTTGGAAATTTTAATGCTTGTATAAATGTCATATAATTAATTTCCAAAGGAGTATGTATTAAGTAAAAGTCTGTAAATATGTTAATGAGGCCAAT
>CAUYPK010104346.1:0-34950 GCA_963574355.1 Loris lydekkerianus | reverse complement strand
ATCCTAGTTATCAAGCTTTTGTCTGATTCAAAATATGCAAATATCTTTTCCCATTGTGTAAATGATTTTAGTTCTCAGAAGGTCTTTTATTGAAAAGGCAAAAAAAAAAAAAAAAATCCATCCATTCATTTACAGGTGACATGACTTAATAATTTTTGAGTTTCTGGATCATCTCAGCAACAGGCTTTTCAAAATTGTTTGCCTTTTGTCTTCCTGGCCTTATCCATCCTCTTCTTTCTGAGTCCTTATCCCTCATGCTGTCAGCAAGGGCTTCTCTGCATCTGTAAGATAGGAGGATGACCCAGGCTAGACTGGATGGTTAGTGTCTAGCCTGGACAGTAAGTTAATGTCAAAGCACAGGGGTCACATCCATGTAGTGGAGGAGGATTTGGTTATATAAGTCTGATGAGCTCCCTGGAGGATGGGGCAATCTCTTATTTGCTTTTGTTTTTTCTGTAACTTACATAATGCCCATGGTTGTCAAAAAGCAACTGTGACACTTTTTAAGAATTGTCACAATTCACAGTGCTTCTCAAAAGTGATTGTGACAGTGGCTATTTAAAGGTGGGCTCATGGACACTTCACTTGCTAAGTTATACAGTTCCATTTTGCTTGAATGTGTTTTTATATAGTGATTGCATATTATTTCCATAACCTATAAAATCATGCAAATACTTTAAAATGTTTGAATAATAGCTGAAAAAAGTCTTGAGTGCAAAAATGAAGTAATATGTAGTATTGAGGGACATCAAAGCCAAAGGAAGAACCTAGACAAGGTTGATGGACTAAACAGATAGGGAAGAGTTAATGGAAAGATTGAAATGTGGGGTATGAAATAACCTCTAGGGTTGAGCAATTGGCATGGTAGAATTGTCCTCACTAAGATGTACCAAATTTAGAGGGAAAGGTCTGGAGTTCAGTCTGTGGTATGTTAAATTTCATTTGCCCATTTGATGTCCAATTGGAAAAGATAAGAATCTGGAATGAAGGAGAGCGTTTGGGAGTCATGCACATTAGATAATTTTTAATGCCATTAGATCACCAGCGAGGGAGGGTAGATTCAGAAGAGTGAAGCAAAGACTGAGGTCTAGAGAACTGCGATGTGAAGGGAAAGACCAGCTATGGAAACCAGGAGGAAGGGATTAGTGACGTAGGGAAAAACGCAGGAGGATGTGGTATCCTGGAAACCAAGATTGAGGGAGAGGAAGGACATGAGAGAAGTAGTTGGTAAATTAAAGGAAATGATGACTGAGAATCAAATGTTTCTATTTTTCTTGGTACTCTTTTTATCCAGGTTCCAACTACCCTTTATTTTTTTCTTGGCTTCTAATATTTCCCAAACCACTAATTCAGATCATTGTCAAGTTTATATTTCTAGAGAACCTTTTTCAATGTATTTCTCCTGTACTTAGGAAGTCTTACCACTACTAAAGGGCATTGTTCCTTACGTGGCTTCTAAGGTTTCTACTAGTCTGAACTCCAAGTACCTTTCCAACCTTATCTGATGTTTCTCAGGCCATGCGTCCTGCGATGGACTTCACTTCTTCCCAATTCCAGAGGAAGGGGGATTTCCCTTCAGAGGATTATTCCTGAAATGTTTTTGCAATTCATAGAATCCGTCAAAGTAGACCTCAAGTTGATTCACGCAGAGAGCATTACATTCTTCTTAATATTCCTTCAGGCTATCAAGAATAGTATAGCTCTCATCATTGGTTCCCAATGTCATAGACAAGTAACATGAATGTGCATAAGGTACTTGAAAGTCTGTTTTAAAAATTGAGCTCTTTACCTGTTTAATAAAATTAGTAGTGTCACACAATTTTTTTTCTTACTCAACTTGGAAGAGTGAATATTTACATCTAAAATTTCTATTTTCCCATTCTACTGGTATTGGCTGTTATTAGAACATGTAAATGTGTAAAATTTCATTAAAAGCAGGTTTCTATTTCAGGGTTACATCTAGAAAGTGAAGATAATCTGCATACACCGGTAATATTAGAATTCCTGGGAGACCAGAGAATGAGGAAAAAGTGCTTTACCAATGATAAGACCTTTGTAAATGGATTGCAATCTGCATCTCTCAAGAAACTAAATGAAGGTGATCCTTTTGATTTATAAACTCATGAAATTGAAATATTATGTATAAGGGTAATCATTTCATTGATCAAATGGAGATTTCTCCTTTATTTCAAATAAGATGTGGTCCTTAAGGTTAAAAGTCAAATACATGGGACAGAAAGATAATACAAAGTTAATGTTTCAGGAAATATCATTGGTCAATTCTATAAGTATTGAATTCTTTTTACATTTCTGAAATAAGTTTTATATTTTCTATGTTCTGTAAGTATCTTCTCAGACTCTGAAATTGTTTTGGTCCTAGAATTCATTCTAGGACCAAATGTCCACTGTGTTAATCCTTCCTCTAACCTCCTAAAATTGGATGATAGCCCAAGAAACACCTTCCATCTTTGTAAAAACTTCAAATTTTATAACCATCCACATGCATTTTCCCTTTCTTATCATAGACTTTGGCAAACTGACATGTAAGAATAGGCCGATAAATGTAGTTTAAACCATTAACTAAAAAGCAAATGAATTCCATAAACATTCATAAGAACCCAGTAAGTACCAGAACTATATAAGGCCTTGGTATGTTAAAATTAATTCCAGAATTTCCTGGACTTTGCAGTATGCAAATAATTCAGGGACATATCTAAATTGCCAGTAACCTCCACTCTGACCAGTGAGCCAACTTTCGTGGATTATAGTAATAGGAATAAAACAAAAATAGCAATTTAAAGAATATTCTTAGAAATACTCCAACATCCCATCACCTTGTCTCACATATTCTTCCTTTTCTTCCACTTTGAGCCCATTGCCAGTATCACCATTGTGTTGCAGACAGGTTAATACTCAAACTTACCTCTCCTTCAACCCAACAACCAAAGAATAGCCATACATTTGGGTTAACAAAAGTATATAAATAAACAAAGTTAAATGAGAAGGGCCTGAATGACCACCAGATTAAATTCTAAGTATTTAAATATTTGAGAGCAAGTTATCCTTTTAGAACTAAATGATTTTGGTGGAATTTTGTAAACATGCAATAATTTTGTATCACAATTTTTAAGTGTATAACATTGCCAGAAGAAATCTAGAATAAGAACAGAGTGACTTACATTAAATTCACTTTGTAATTCACTAAACGTCTTGCTAGCCAGCATAAAACACAATGCAGTGTTTGCATGTCAAAGAGAACGTGTTTCACTTATTGAAATATTGGAAATGCTTTAGGGGAAAACACACACCTCATGAACTTCAAAGTCTATGAGTACATAAAAAAATAGTTTTATTTTTAAAAAGAATAGTCTGTGAACAGCTTGGAGCTATTGATGACTTACTAGTTGACAACTTCAAATTAATGATTAATTCCCTAACCCTCAGGACGACTGACTCAAATGAGCTGGATAATAAACACTGTTAATGTCTACTAACATTTATTTTAAAATCAACTAAGAATATTTACTCACCATTTCAGTGATTAAAAATTATAAGCTTGGTATTATTCCAAAATAAAGTATAAATGGAAAGCCTTTTGCTATGCTTGGGTTTTCAACAAGCAAGAAAAACATATGGCGTTCTCTGCTCCCCTCTTATCTCCCAAATGCCACACTCCTTCCTTCCCTCCTCTTTGTCTTTCTGCCTTCCTTCTCGTCCATGTGGTTTACTAAATATGGATGAAAATGTCTTATTTTCATTCTGCAGATCTTGTTGAAAGAATATATAATGGCTTGGGAAGGGCGACTGGCATAATTTTCATGGCAGTGTTATACAGTCAGTATATTAAAACGTAAGAAATCAAGGTCTACAATAAATACTAAAAATTCCCATTCTAAGCTTTGTGCTTTCTCCACTGTCTACCTCTCACACACCTCCTTAACCCCCAACTTAATATTTCTAAGATGCATTGGAAATTTCCATACTATTATTTCTGCCTGAAATTACAGATATTTCTTTTCCAGTTCTAAGATATCTCAAATCGCATCATCAGATTGTAAACTTGTTTTTTAAAACTTTGCATCTACTTGATGCAAATATGAAGACACAACATTCTTGGATTCAGGTCCTGACGCTGCCACTAACTTGGGTATAACACTGGGTGCCAGCTCTGAGGTCCTATTGCTTTTAAATTACAGATGGTTGTATTTCTACTAGCAAATGAGCCCATGTTTTGTGCTACAAATAACGTCTACATTACAAACACCTGTGATGCAAACAGCCCACTACATTTAATTGGCAGACTACAAGTGCTCCTGGGGCCACTATTTGGTAATAAGAGAGGACTGAAAGTTTATTATAAATCGAAAACTATTACATTATGAATTAATAAAGGAGGAGACCAAAAGAAAGGTAATTTTGTTTGTTATTTCTGTAATAAAGCAATTAATGAACCAGTCAGGAGTAAAGAATGGCGATTAGAGATTAGGATTGATTGCACCTGGATATTGTAAGAATAACAGAGTCCTATATGTAGAAATTTCCCTTTATTCTCTGTATTACTTCTTTACTTTTTCACATATTTACAGCAAAAGGAAAAAATGTAAATGTTAATTAGTTCACCTAAAATACGTTTCAAGGAGAAGAATCGACCTGTTGACATGTAAAGGTTGATTGACCTTATTTAGTCACTTTAGTGGGCCCTCTTTGGGAGCAGGCCTGATTTTTAAATTACTATCTGTTATGGAGCAAATTATATCCCCCACCCTCATTTCCCATGTTAAAACTCTAACCCCCAGTACCTCAGAATGTGGCTGTATTCAGAGAAAAGGCTTCTAATGAGGTGATTAAGTTAAAACGAGCCTGTTATGATGGCCCTAATTCAATCTTCCTGGTGTCCTTACAAAAAGAGGAAATCTGGATACACAAAGAGACGACACAGAGACACATCTGTAAGCCAAGGGGAGAGGCCACAGGAGAAATTAGTATCTTATTCTTAGACTTCCACACCTCATAACTATGAAAAAATAGATTCTGTCCCTTAAGCTACTCATTTTGTGGTATTTTGTCATAACAACTCTAGCAAACTAATCTACTATCTTAACAGGATGTGAACTATCAGGTAGAAGGTCCTTCAATTAAGTAGGCTTTTTTTCTCTGGTGCCATCTCTGGGAAAAACAGCATACAGAGAGAAATCAATGAGTGATTCAGTTTGATTTCACATCACAAAGGGCTTTAATCATCAAATGGGGGATTAAAGACAAAGTGCTCCAATAATCCAACATCAAGCTTATACACTCTAAAACCTTGATATAAAGCCTAAAATAGGATTATCTATAGGGTCAGGGAAGGGTGACAGGGCAATTCATTGAAAGAGATAGGATAAGCCATGTACCAATCTCACAGTTCCTACTTAGAACAAGTGATTAAGATCTTGAACAATCTGAACACAGTGGGCAGATCTATATCACTAGGCAGGCTTTTCCTATCAATAGGAAAAGTATTGATAAGCTGAAGGATATTTTCTTTTTAAAAATATATTTACTTCTTTTAGTCATCCATGGTGCATTTCTGGGATGGATTTGAAAGAGTTAAATCTAAAGTATAATATCCATTTTGATACAAACTTGTGCTAAAAAAAAGTTTCCTACTTATATCACCACCATTTCTCCTAGGATTAAGGTATAGATAGGAACACATATTTGAACCTGAAAGCTTTTATAATTGATGTCTGCTCTTAAAGCCAACTGTGGTTTTATGTTTTTTATTATCTATCAAAAATCAACATTTCCTGCTTCAAGGAAGCTATGCCTCTTTTTTTTTTAAAAAAAAAAAATATTACTTACATTAAGATTATCAGTTTATCAGAGCTTCTCTTTGCTTGTGTAATAAGAAAAGAAAAAAAATGTTATCAATTAAAAGACTATCCACGGTAAAGCAAACTTCCACTTGATCATACGTTCTGCTTCAGGCCACCTCCCAGCACCCAGGATGGATGTCTTTCACACCATTTCTAAGTTTGCTGACTACTGGTTGGTTCATTGTTCTGGAGAAGCTCCTCTGGCATGAGGAGATGTATGAGTTTTCTCTGGTTGCTGTAACAAATTACCACAAGCTTAATGAATCAAAACAACACATAGTTATTCTCTTACTGTTCTAGAAGGCAGGAGTCCAAATTCTGTTTCACTTGGCTTGTCAACGGGGCTGGTTCTTTTGGAGGATCAAGGGGAGAAAACATTTCCTTTCTTTTTTCCTGGTTCTACAGTTTTGTTCCTTGCATTTCTTTCTTATGTCCCCTCCTTCCATCTTCAAAGCCAGGGACTTAGCCTCACCCATTTCTTGTTTTAGTTACATCTCCACCTTCTTCATAGTCAAATTTCCCTCTCTCTCCCTCTTATAAGGACTCCTATAATTACACTGAGCTCACTTGAATAATCTAAAAAATCTCTCTGTCACAAGATCCTAACTTCATTGCAGCTTCAAGTCAAAGAAGATAACATTAGCTTCTGGGACTGGGACATGGACATCATTATTCTACTACAGGTGATATATTTGAGGGTAGACTGGAGAGCAAGTGAAAGTGGGAAAGCTCTCAGGTGATGCTGTCTGATAGAAATAACACGTATGTTGAATGCTCACCACGTGCCCATCCTGGCACCATCCTGGACCCTTGACGAGCATCAATCCATTTAATCCACAGCATCCTGGCACCTGTTGGTGCACAGTGGTGGGTATGCACTGGCAGTTCTCAGCCTGACAGGTGATTGCCCACACTCAAGCCTACTCAACCAGAAAGTGGCAGAGCCAGGATTGACACCCAGGAACTCTGGTTCCAACATCCGTGAGTCTAACCATTCTGCCCTGCTGCAGTTCCTGCCCCTCATCCTTTGAGAAACAATCTCCTGCAAAGGGATGGGTCTCCCTCCAAGAGTACTGAGAGCCTGGGGCTGTCAGAGTTGGAAAGGACTTTATAGTTTACATCCTTACTCATCTCACTGCACAGTTGAGGAAATCAAGGCCTTGAAATTAAGAAATTAATTAAATAATGTTCACAAGCAAGTGAAGGAAAAGGAATCCTGTACACTGTTGGTGAGTTGTACATCTGTAGATTCGTGGAGGTGCTTTAACAAATAAAATACTATACAAAAAGTTAATTAATTGAATTGAAAGATTGAGTGATTAGCTCAAGGCTACATAACCAAAATGGCAAAGCCACTGGAGGCATTTGCTCTTCTTACCCACTCTAGGCTAAGAACCCTCTTTCAGTTCTCCATACCCCATTTTGTGTGCTGAATTGCATCCTCCCAAAATTCATATGTTAAATACTCAAGGCCCTGTTCTTCAGAATAACCATATCTGTAGATGGAGCCTTTAGAAAGGTAGGTAAAATAGTTCAGGTAAAATGAGTCTTCTAGGGTGAGTTTCTCATCCAATATGGCTGGTGTCCCATAGAAAGAGAAAGAGACAGCAGGGCTGGGAATGCCCAGAGGAAAGGCCATGTGAGAAGACACTAAGGGGCAGCCGTCCATGAGCCCAGGTAGGAGGCTTCAGGAGCAGCCAGACTTGATGACACTTTGATCCTAGGCTTTCAGCCTCAGAACTGTGGGGAAATAAGTTCCTATTCTTTGAATAACCTATTTCGTTATCACAGTCCCAGCAAACTAATACTATGTCCAAGATAGGCCATAGGCCTTAGAAACTGAGCTGGAAGCAGCTAGACCATGGTTCAGATTTCTGGGATTTCCCAGAGGAAAAAATGAAATTTAAAAAAAAATTTCAATATCATAAAAGCCCAAGGGAAACGTACAAAATACAGTCTAACTAAATTACAGTTTTAACAAATCAATGTAATAACGTTAGCTATCTCATACTTATCTGAAACTTTAATAACATATGTTTTTGATTAATTTAAAATGGGGAAATTACTTATCATTTCATAAAACTGATTTGTTTGATAAATAAAAAACTCAGGCTTTTTCATGAAGAGAAAGTTAAGCAGAAACCACTACTTTCAATCCCTCAATTCCTTTATGTGGATTATCCAAGACTCATGCTGCTTAATCCTCTTCAAATTTCTAGAGCTCTTTCAGGGGTGAACTGAGCAAATTACATGGCTTTAGTCATTTTTCCCATCAGGGGTGTGGAAAGCCACTGTTTTCAAATGTGGGCATGCCACTGACATTTGCTGGACGCTGTCTTTATTTCATTATTTTTGAAAGTCAATGAAATTTTAAGTGAAATATCTCAAGAAAACAAAATATGAAAATAGTCTAAATAAACAGGTGGAAGGACCCAGCTCTTTACCTAACAGAAGCAAGACTAAAAAGCCAAGCAGTTCAGTATATGTACTCAGCTACTGAGTGCCATTGAAAAACTGTATCTGAAAGTTTGGAAAATAGTCCTTTAAACAGAACTGCACATTTTATTTAAAAAATAACAGCAAAGGTGTGATGAACACAAACTTCCATTAATAATAGAAGTTTATTAAATGCTTTATAGAAAATATTGGGCCCTAATTCTATTATAGCACAAAGGCTGGATGTTCTAACAATTAACATGGTGCCTCCACAAAGGAAGCTTGTGATGCAAATCCAGGTGGAAGTGTGGGAGCCACACAGCCAGATGGACCCTCCTCCTGCTTTTCCCTTGCAACTGCAAAACTGACGTCCAGAAATATTTACGTATGGAGGAAAATCTGTAAAATTTCCTGAGTATTCCATTAAACAATTTTAAAAATTTTAAGTTTCTTGCATGGAAAACATGAAACATTTCTGATGGAAACATTCAGTTTGATATTTATTATCTTCAGGAACTGAGGACCACAATCCTAAAAATGTAAAGTCTTTCGAGTCATCATTTCCAGCACAAGGTAAATTTCAAGGCAATTTATCAAGGCCTAAATTTTCTTGAACCACCAAGTATGTGAAGATAAAAAGAAAAGTCAAGGTTAGTTGATTGTTTTCCAAATAGCAGATCTATAAAATATTGGGGGAAAATAAGTACGTGAAAATGAGTGGATATTGGATGGTAACAGATGGCTAAAAAAAGGTACTGAGAGTAGTTAGTATTAACTAGCAATGTATTGTCATTCATTAGTCAACAATTTCTTCAGGTATATAATTATTTCAAGATAGTATTTCTACAAACTATATTTATTGGTTCATTGATTTCTTCAAGTCAGATTGCAAAGAAATTTTGATTCTAAAGTTATAGCGAATAGCATTTTGACACTTATCTCTAAGAATATCTGGTATTCTCAGCCAAGGCTCTTGAATACATTGTTTCTTGATAAAACATCACTAAAACAGAATTGATGTGGCAAAAAAAATACTACCTATAGTATAGATAGTATAGTATAGATATCTATAGTAAAGATTCACAACCAACTTAACCAATTCATATTATTGAGCTCACATAGAATCTAGATCTTTTTTCCTCTTAAAAAATTTAACCAATACAAGAGCAGTTATTCAGAAAATCACATGCTACAATTTGCCCTGATACTCTTTTATAAATATATATTGACTACTGGGCCTGAATTTGATACTTCTAGTTCACACTTCGGTACCTAAGTTTTCCATATTAGACACTTCATCCTATGAATATGACAATCAAAGAAAGAACTGGAAAGTAAAGAAAAGGAGTTTTAATTTGGATGCAAGTATTTTGTATTCATATTAATAAAAGAGACCATGCTTTCGAAGGAATGGAAAAATAAAATCATTTGTGATAATACAAAGTACTGCAGTCATTAGTCACCTAAGCATATAACCATCTCCATTACAGAACTAAGCAGCCAGTTCTAATAAACTACGAACCATTGGATTAAAAAGGCTCACAGCCAATGCTTTAAGAAGGAAACACTGGTGAAAAGAGTTTTAAAATATATATCCTTGTAAAATGATAGGTTTTATAAACATTAAAACCTTGTTTCAGAAGTTCCCCGCTTTAAGTTATTACTCAAAAACTCATCATGTTCAAAACTCAAATTATTATGAGACCTGGAAATCATAAGAAGCTTCTCCTTATTGGTAAAGTCTTTTTTGACTGCAACTTGTGGCACAAGCAACCTGTCCATCGGATCCTCTTTGTTCTCTAGTTTCATGTATCCTTTGCTGTTGTTTCGATCCAATCGAGGCCAGCTTGGATGCTTCCGTTGTTCTGCCTGAACAGTGAGGGTGGAGGGACCCCGGTCTAAATCTAAGGATTTTGAGTGTGATGAGAGCAAATGCAACGATGTGTTGGACCCAAACTGTCTTCTAGCAGCTCCAGGAGACAACAGTTGTCCAGCCCCAGGTCCAAGGGCCATAGAAGACTTGTACTGACTTGACAAGGACTCCCCGATGGAATTATTCCTTGGGAGCACCATGCTGCCTGGCTGGCAGGATTCCCTGGTGGTGGGCAAAGGGACCACAAGGGAATCCATTGACAAATTCCTTGACCTGCTTCTGAGGTTATCAGCATCCTCGGTGATGTTATCTATACTGGGTTCATCAATAACACAGTTATTAAGTTTGATCACAGGCAGGGTAAAAGCACTGATGGATGATGACACAATTGACTTGGTTTCACATTTCTTAGGGCCACCAGTTTTATCATCAGTTGTCTTGGAAGGAGGTGGATAGAGGCCAAAGACAGAGGCAGAGCTGTCAGAGAGCAAAGGGGGCATAAGATGCCCCAAGCTCTTACTTTCATTCAGCATAAGTTCATCCTCCTCCATAGAGCTGTCCATCCGAAAACTGCTCCGAAAACCCGAGAAAGAGGCGATGGTGTTTGCTGCCAGCCTTGAAGCACAGGAGCCCCCGTTCTGTTTCACTTCTGTTTCCCCCACCAACCCAGCATACACGCCATTCATTTGCTTCTGTTCTTTGACTCTCAGCATGTGAATGTCAATGACCGTAGAATAGATATCCCTCATGTGTATGATTTTGGTTTCTTTGTCACGGTTCTCATGAAGAATGGCATTGGCACAAATGAAAATGAAAATGCCAATCCCCATTGTGAAGGGGCCAAGCATTTTCATCTTATTGGAATGCAAATGCTGCTCAAAGAAGCGGACCACCACTCCACCCTGGCTCCCGATGACCTGAGTTTCATTCGTCGACAATGTTGTTTCAGCATCAATAAAATGCTCTTTTTGTGGCCAATATCCAAGGACGGCCATTGCAATTCCTACAATGGAAATGAGCACTCCTAAAATGAGGAAGAAACCAGATGGGGAATAGAGCCGGATTTTGCCACGAACAACCACAACATCAGCCCGGGGCCGACGCCTGGCTGGTTTCTTCTCTTGGGCAGCAGGAGATGGGCTGAGGTTGACATGCTGCTGTGATCTGGCAGAGTCTTGCCTTTTCAAGGCAGCCAGGCCAGTTATCACTCCTCCAGTTGCTATCATAGCTTGACCTTTTATTCTGAAAAGAAAGGAAAGAGAAGATGATCTAAAAATGTTCCTGTGGTATGCTCATCAATTGAATTCCAAATTTGCTTACACATAGTTTTTGTTGCTGCTGTTGTTTCAAATGATGAAATGGGGTGGAAGAATATCTTTGTAATTGACGTAGTTTTGGTAAAAGTTTTATTTATTGATTAGTAAGAATCTGAAGACTTCCCTTTTTTAGCTGAGTGTTTTTATTATTGATGAAATGTGAGTTTAAGGTATATTTTATTTAGATAATTTTATCACTTATTATATAAAACAGTCTCTTGGTCATAAGACTTTCTTTCCACACATACACACATACACACACACACACACACACACATCATTATCTGTTTTTTTTTTTTTTTTTTTTTTTTTAATTAAATCATAGCTGTGTACATTAATGCATTTATGGGGTACAATGTGCTGGTTTTATATACAATTTGAGATACTTTCATCAAACTGGTTAACATCACCTCACTTTCTTAATTATTGTGTTAAGACATTTATACTCTACGCTTAGTAGATTTGACATGTACCCTTGTAAAATGCACCATTGGTGTGGTCCCACCAATTACCTTCCCTCCACTTTTAAGCAATGGAAAAATCCAAAATACTTAGTAGGTCAAAAACAAACATACCCCAGAGTAACAAAGAGAATACATTCTAGCAGTTCTACGCTTGTTAAAGTTACCAATAAATTCTTAACTGCCACATTTAATTTCCCGCTCTCAGTGAGATTCTTCCTTACCTCTCTCTTTCAATGGATGGTATTGGCCCCTCCCTGTTGACACTCTCTTTTCCCTGGTTTTCTATGATGCTAAGTCCTCCTGGTTCGGCCCTGACCTTGCTGACTACATCACTAGTCTCACCCCAAAGCAGACCACACCTCCCTAGAGTCCTTAGCCATCTTCTCTTCTATACTCCCCCTGGACATTCATAGCCATTCGTGCGTCTCCCACAATTTCCTTTATGCTAGTGAACCCAAGTTTTTACTTCATGTATAATATCCTGAGTTTCAATTTCATACTTTCAACTGCCCACTGGGGAACATACATTCATGCCCTGACAGCACCATGGCACTTCCCTTTCACTTCAGACCAGCTGAACCACTTCCCTCCTCTGACTTAGTTACCATTAACTCTTCCCTTTCTCTTATCTTCCAATCAGGTTCTAAATCTTAGAAATTTTTAGTACAAGACCTCTCTCTACTTTATCCCTATGGTTCCAACCCTACTCTCCCCAGCCCCATGTAGCTCTTATTAACTCTTACTAGATCACTATATAACCTCTCAACTGGTCTTCCCAACTCCAATTTCTCTTCCTTTGCAATCAAACTTACCGGTAGAGAGCAGATTAACTGTCCTAAAACACGGCTCTGAAGTTGTTTAAATAGACGAATATTTAGCAAAACGGTTCCCACTACCTACCAAAGTTAAATCTGGGATTCCAGACAATGAAGCATAACTTTATAACTTTTTCCTCTAATTTTTTCCTTTTATTTTCATAAAACTAAAAACTTAACAAATGTTCCCTATTCTCATTAATACTGCAAGCTGCACTTCAAGTTTCTGAGACTTTAGGAATGTGTCAGCTGTGCAGAAATCTCGCCCTACCCCACCCCAGTCTTCACATACTGACATCTGGCTGCTCATCAAAGCTCAGATTCCACTTTCTTTATAAAGCCCTCCAGGAGTGATGCATCACACCCCAGGCCAGCGCTCATTTCTCAAAGCACTTTAGCTAGCTTTCCCTGGCACCCAATAGTACTACAGTAGCATAGTCCTTCCATTTCCTGTGGCTGGACATCAAATTTAATTCATAACGTCATTACCAAAAACATTCACACTACAGTACCTTCCATACAGCACAAATACATATAAGTATTTGCTAAAATGCTAAATAGGGGAGTGACTCTGTCCTCCAGATTTGCTGGATAGCCATGACATTATCATACTAACTTTTCTAGCTAAAAATAACAGCAAACAAAACCGATACCCAAACAAAAAGCAACATTTTGTGAGTTGGTAAAATATCCTTTTTGATTTGTAATAAATAGTTCTCAAGCTGCCAAATCTGGCTGGTAGGAAAACAGGAGATATTTTAAGAATAGGGCATCACATCTTGTCTTGCAGCATTAAGCCCTCCTTTTGCATTTCTATTTATGATTTCTGAATTGTGTTTAAACACCAGGGTTGTGGATGGTATCTACAAATATAGCAAGCTGGTGAGTAAACCAGCCTTCAGTAAAATTATAACTAAGATTAAAATAGTTTAAAGTTGGAAGAACAAACTAAATCGTAACCTGTAGCTCTAGTCTTTGAAATTTATCAAAGTGTACACACTTCAGCTCAGAACTTCTCCCAAGCCCTGGGTAAAGCAAAGCTTAGTGTCAACTTACATTTTCTTGAACCAAAAACAGTTCCAAACCTTTGAGTTAAATGCTGAGATTAGATAGCAACCATCTAACCCAGTTATTTCCATATGGCAGGCTAAGGATTTAGTCTGAAATCCTGCTGAATAGAATAGAAACAAGGGCAAGTGCCTTTCATTTGGTTTAAAATCTACCAAAGTGCATTCCATTCCATACACGCTTCTTCCTCCCCCACTTTTTAAAACCTCTTCTACTGGCACTGCCACTTTCTATCCTGAGGCTAATAGAAGAAGGGGCTAGAAGGGAAAAATACGTATTTTAAGAAGGATATATGAATGGAAGGGTGAATAAGAGAAATGAATGGCTGGGTTTCTATGTGAATGTGTGTAGTAAGCAGGTTAGACTAGACAGGGAGAAAACAACAAGGGTAGCTTAAGAGTGGGAACATTATTATAGAAAATGAAAGGAGACAAAAACTTCCAGAGTAGTTTAGAAATAAGGAATAGCACGGTGATGAGCGTGGGGAAGGAGGAATCACACAGATTCTTCAGCTGATCCACCTTGGTCAGTCCCATACAGGGCATCAAGACTCTCAAAGATAAGCAAGACCAGGGCTGGTGCCAAAGTCTTCCCATATTTCAGTTCAAGGCAATTGACACTATGTGAGCCTCTGCTGCTATGCTTTAGGGACCCAAACTCAACCCTGGGTGGTGGGAGCAAAGGTGAGCAACTCAGTCCCTGCTTCCAAGAGTTTAAAAGCTAAAGAAGGCGCTAATACATCTACATGAAACAGAACAAGGGGACTCCTAGCATGGAAGTTTCCATTAAGGAAGGACCTTTCCAACAGGCTTCCTGCAGGAGAGCGAACATTAATCGCAGTCAAAAACCAAATTAGCAGCAATGCAGGGAGAGAAGCAGGCTGGGAACAGAAGCCTGGCCCGCCTTCACACGCAGCTCAGCGCTGCAGGAGGTGAGTCAGGTAAGAGAGGAGGGCCAGGCCTCGGAAGGTGGCATTTATTTCTAAATGCTTGAACTTTACACTTTACACCATGGAGTTGGAGTTAGACACAAATATTGTTGTCATTATTTTAGGAAAATTAACCTCAACTAATAGATGGAAGCAGTAAAGAGGGGCTGATACTGGGAAGCAGCATGAGGATGCTAATGGCAGTATCATAACAGGAAACCTAGAGAGGCTGGAAAGCCTGGCGCGAGGGGATCCATAGGCTTCTACATCTTCCAACTGCAAAGCAAGTGGTCCAAAGTGTTCGGTCTATGTCAAAACAGCCCAAATCTGCTCTTTCATTGATGCTGCCAAAACTATCTCTTTCATTCTATACTTTTGATCGCTGTTATTTTGGGTTTTTTGTTTGTGTTATTTTGTAGTGTGGAGATGTAGGACCTTGTGAACCAGTGTCCATATTGTAACATATTGCACCACTCACCTAAGTTTAAACAATAATAGTGATAATAGCTCTACAAGGAGAACTACAAAACATTGATGAAAGAAACTGTAGATATACAAACAAACAGAAAAAAATCCCATGCTCTTGGACTGAGAGAATCAACATTGTTAAAATGTACATGCTGCCCAAAGTGATTAACAGAGTAATTCAATCCCACTTAAAATGCCAGCACCATACTTTGAGAAACTTGAAAAAATAGTTCTTAATTTCATATGGAACCAGAACAAAACCCCAAATAGCCAATGCAATTCTACAAAATAAAAATAAATCTGAAGGCATCACATTACCAGACTCCAGGTTATATTACAAGTCTACAGTGACAAAAACAGCATGGTCTTGGCATAGAAATAGAGACACAGATCTATGGAACAGAATTGAGAACCTAGAGATGAAAATAGCCTCATGTCATCATCTGATCTTCTATAACCAAACAAAAGCATACACTGGGGAAAAGAATCTCTATTTAATAAATGGTGCTGGGAAAACTGATTAGCCACATGTAAAAGACTAAAACTGGACCTGTAGCTCTCACCAGTTACAAAAATTAACTCATAATGGATAAAATATTTAAATCTAAGACACAAAGTGATAAAAACTCTAGAAGAAAGTGTGGGAAAAATTCTTTATGGTATTGGCCTTAGCAAAAATTTAGGAAGAAGACACCAATGGCAAAACTATAAAAATAAATAAGTGGGATCTGATCAGGTTAAAAAGCTTCTACACAGCTAAGGACACAATCAACAAAGCAAATAGAAACCTTTTAGAGTGGGGGAAGATATTTTCATGTTATGAACCTGACAAAGGGCTAATAACCAGAATATACAAAGAACTTAAACAAATCAACAAGAAAAGAATGAACAACCCCACTAATCACTGAATCTTTTCTCAAGAGGTCAAACAAATGGCCAACAAACACATGAAAAATGCTCATCATCCCTAATCATCAGAGAAATTCAAATCAAAACCACCCTGAAATATCACCTCACCCCAGTGACAATGGTTCACATCACAAAATCCCAAAGCTACAGATGCTGGTGGGGGTGCAAAGACATGAAAAGCTTATGCACGGTTGGTAGAATCGCAAACCAATACAGCCTTTTTGGAAGGAAGTATGGAGAAACACAAAGAGCTAAAATTAGACCTTCCATTTGATCCCACAATTCCATTACTAAGTATCTACCCAGAAGACAAAAAATCATTTTACCATAAGGTCATTTGCACTCAAATAGCAGCTCATTTCACAATTGCAAAGATGTAAAAACAACCCATGTAGCTGTCAACTCATGAATGAATTAATAAACTGCGGTATATGTATACCATGGAATACTATTAAGCCATAAAAAGAGATAGAGACTATGTATCTATGTATTTACCTGGAAGGATCTGGAGAACATTCTCCTAAATAAAGTATCTTAAGAATAAAAAAGCAAGAATCTCATGTACTCAATACTAGTAGATCGATAGTAGATTGAAACTAGTAGATCGATAACTATAGGCCCACATGAGAGAAAAACACAAATTCAAGAAGGGGAGAAGTGGGAGGGGGTTCATGAGTTCCCACCTAACGTACAATGTAGGGGTATATGACACATTTCCTGGGCAAAGGACTCAACTCAAACTAGGGCTTTACCTTACAAGCACAAACAATGTCTCCTAATTGTATGTACTCTGATATTAATCATAAATAAAATAAAAAAAAAACTAAAGAAAAAAGAATTATATAAGGGGCAGCACCTGTGGCTCAAGGAGTAGGGCTGGCCCTATATACAGGAGGTGGTAGGTTCAAACCTGGCCCCAGCCAAAAAAAAAAAAAAACAAGAATTATACAAGATATCCATGTCTCCCTGCCTAGCAGAGTGCCTGGCATGTAATAAATGCCCAGGAAGAACCTGTTGACTGTGAACTGACTTGATTCCTATGATTGAAATGTGCTCTGGACACAAGGGTAATAAAAGTTGGTCTCTCATTTCAAGGAGTATGAAATCTGGTGGGAAGACATTCAAAGTGAACATTTGAAATGGGATAATTGCTAGGGTAGAGCTATGGGGGCCTTGGAAAAGCTCTTCTACACGATCTGGAGGAATCAGGAGAGGCTTCCAAGACACAAGGGCAGAAAATAGAGGCTCAGCATGTGGGAAGGAGTATGCCAACCAGACACATCCTAGTTCGTCCTTGCTCCTATTTCGCAAGGGTCCTCGCCCCATGGTTTTCACCATCTCCCCAGATGATACATTCCTTTCATTTTAAATATATTTGATATTGCCTTATTTATATGTTTGAATTTTTATCCTTATCTGGAGGTTTAAAAATTCACCAGAATGTGGGACTATCTGCCCAAAGGAAGTAAAAATTAATCTATGCCTCTAGGACCAAACAAAAACATTATATAAAAACCCCATGTGGTATCCACAAATGTGACAGATGGAAATATTTTCTGTTCAAGCTAGAACAGTTTTAGGATTTTCTTCCCAGTTGAGACATTTTAAACTTTTAGAATAGGGTTTTTAATCTATACTTTTACCAGAGTTTGAAAGCGAAAATTCTTCTGCGTGGCTAATACTCCAATCATACAAAGTTTTAAAAATAAGAATAGAAGTCATCTTTGAATTAAAACCATAATGGTTTTGCATACGGACGTTGAAATGAAGAGAGACAAAAGGCCCATGTCCGTGATTCATTACTTGATAACCATGCAACTTTGAACGAGATATTTTAAACTTTCCTTATCTCAATTCCACCATCTGTAAAATGGAAAAAGCCTTCTTTAAAACATAGTTTGTGGTGCACTGGAGGCAGAAGACCTGGAGGGCTTGAATACACAGCACTTAATATCTACACTAGAACAATTAATTAACCTCTTGGAATCTCAGTTTCTTCATCTGTAAAATGGGTATAGTACCGGTACCCATAGAAAAGTTGTGACCCAAAGGAGATAATGCATAACACAGAGTGTCTGGCAATTAAGGTCTACATTAGCGACATCTGCTGTGTCAGATTCTAAGGTATTTTTAAGCATAAAATAACATTATATACAAAAGATTAGTACTGTGTTGGCTATAATTTCTCAATAAACAATAGCTATTATTAACTCTACATTGCTCTTATCTTTCTTCCATTACTCAGCTAGGCAAATGAAAATATATTTAACATATTAAGTTAAATAATTAATGATTACTCACTCTACATGGGGAGGTAGTTACTACAGTAAGTTTATACTGGGACTTAGATAGAAAACTATCCGGGGCAGCGCCTGTAGCTCAGAGGAGTAGGGTGCCGGCCCCATATGCCAGAGGTGGTGGGTTCAAACGCAGCCCCGGCAAGAAACTGCAAAAAAAAAAAAAAAAAAAGGACAAACTATTTGAATGATATCTATGTTTTTTAGTGGCAGAAGCATTAATAAATTGGTAGTTACAACGAACAATTGAGTTTCTGTAAGAGAGACAGCTGGGAGGTACAGAAATCACGTCTTTCACTTTAATTCCTTCTATGTATTCCAATATAGAGATTCATCTTGTGACAAACAGCATTTTAGTTATCTCAATAATGCCATTGGATCAAATGCATGAGTAATCTGACCAATTCTGCAAACACCATTCTGTTTCCATTGGGACACATGGGCATAAAACAGACTGAAAATGACAAGGAATATGGAGCTTGGGGATATGGGAACTAGAGAATGCCATAAGGGTTATATAACATGGAAATCTGTAAAATGTTTATTTTTTGGCAAGAAATTTAAGCTATGATTTTATGTAGACTCTGAAAATCTTTGCTAGTCTTCCTTGGAGAGAACACTTTCTTAATATTCAGTACGTGGTTGTTCTACATTCATATTAATTCTAGAACTAAAAGGAAATACAGAATGTTTAGATAATTAGCAGAATGAGACTCAAGTCATTATATACATGTAAAATATCGCTCTATGATCAAATACACCCTGACAATGCAGAAGATGCTAGAAACGGAGAATGCCCTTGGAAATCTGTACGTCTTCTGTTAATAATACCTTCAAAACTTGCCAGCCTGACAAACTTAAAATATGGGCCCATACTATTTATAAGTTGTGTGGCAATGACACAGAACAACTGCTCTCTGAGAACTAAGAGCCAGAAGCCTATAGAACACGGAAGTCTCTGGGAGGCCAAATAACAGATCCATAAGGAGCTTAGAAAATGCCCTGCCGAGACCCTGCGGGAGGCATTTTCCAAGGGAACCGAAGCAATCAGAAGCCTGTTTCTCCCAAGTGGAAATATGCTTTCTGCCCTGTATCCCAACTATTTCAAATCTGGACAAGCTCCTGCAGTCCCTGTCACACTCCTCATTCACTGAGTTTCCTGACAGGATGGACACTTGACATTGGTGTAAAGAAGCTACCACTAAAAAAAGTCACACATTTACCAAAGGGCAGGAAATTAGCTAAGAGCCTCCTGCATAAAGACCTGAAGCATTTAAAGTCACAAATAGGGCTTTTCTTTTTTTCTTCTTCTTCCTTTTTTTTTTTTACTCTTAACAATTTTTTTTATTAAATCAGAACTATGTGCATTAATGCTTTTATGGGGTACAATGTGCTGATTTTGTATACAATTTGGAATGCTTATGTCAAACTGGATACACAGCCTTCACTTATTCACAGAGAGCTCTGGAAAATACACATAGTAACTTAGAGGAAAGTGACCACCTTCCTGGAGATGCCTTTGGATAGTGAGACTCTACTAATTATTAATATCCTTGATAGTAATTTTAAATGCTTATAAAATCCCAAACACAATGCTAGCATTTTATTAAACATGAAGGAGAAATGGAAATCAGTAGAAATGTCAATTCTAGCTGCTCTACTTACTATCAACGATCCTGCACAAGGCTACCATTTTTGTAAGTAACACAGCTGCACCT
The DNA here is from genome assembly GCA_963574355.1 of Loris lydekkerianus. Classification (NCBI taxonomy): domain Eukaryota; kingdom Metazoa; phylum Chordata; class Mammalia; order Primates; family Lorisidae; genus Loris; species Loris lydekkerianus. The sequence continues at coordinate 14,800 of CAUYPK010104346.1, read as the reverse complement.
GTTCTGTGAAGGCTACTAAAGGCTTTACATTCTTGTCTACTGAAAATAAGGAAAAACCCTCACCAGAGCAGAATCACCATCTCAGCAAGGCACTATTAAGGCATCTCTTAATCTACAATAAAGTGCTGTACAGTAAATTTCTTATACGTTTTTCAGTTAATTAAGTAAATTATTTACTTAATAGTAAAGCATTTTAAAAATTCTATAAAAACATTAGAAAATAGTTCAAATTACATCATTTTTGCTGAAAAATTTACATGTCCCCCCCCCCCCCCCCGCCGTAAGTAAAATCTAATCAGGATCTTCCTTAAAGCAAGGTAGAAAGAAGAGAGACTTCTTGAGGGATGACAAGGCCAAAGCCCCTGCCACTCACAAAAAGAATAAATCTGTTAAGACTGGAAATAAGAATGTTCTTTAGCATTTAAGAGTCATAGTTTATGGGTCTTTTTAAGAACCCCCACTGGTAAAACACCAATGGTAAATGTATTAAAAATAAATAAATAAATTAGGAGGAGGATACCTGTGACTATTTCTGTTTTCTTCTTTTCCCCTTTCTTCTATTTATACAGGTTAGCAGCAGCAAGGTGAATTGAAGAAACAGATGTTTAGATTTCCAGTTTTAAAAACTATTTCTCAGTTCCTATCTAGTTCTAGCTATTTGGAAACTACTTGTGATAGACAGAATGTTTATGTCTTCCCAAAATTTTTATGTTGACATTTTAGCCCCCAAGGTGATGATGATATTTGGAGGTAAGGCCTTTGGGAGGTGATTAGAGCCCTCATGAATGGGATCAGTGCCCTTATGAAAGAAACCCCAGAGATCACTCTTGCCCTGTTTAGCATGTGAAGACACAGTGAGTAGATAACGTCTAAGGGCTAGGAAGCAGACCCACGCTAAGATACTGAATCTGAGAGCGCCTTGATCTTGGAATCCCCAGCTTCCAGAACTGCGACAAATAAATCCCTGTTGTATATAAGCCATCCAGTATAAGATTTTTTTTTTTTTTTTGCAGTTTTTGGCCAGGGCTGGGTTTGAACACACCACTTCCAGCATATGGGGCCAATGCCCTATTCCTTTGAGCTACAGGCACCGCCCCTAAGATAGAATATTTTTGTCAAAGCAGCTTGCACTAACTAGGAATCTCCTTCTGCTCATGGTAAAAAAAAAAAAAGAAAGAAAGAAAGAAAAAAACAAAATACAAGGTAAAGAGGGAGTCTCTCTGACCTCTGGTTTCCCTCCCCAGAGTAAGCATGGTGTCAGAATTCTTACAGCTTTTCCCAGAGAAGGGAGAAGAATGTTTCTCATTGAGTTTTTTAGAATTATTTTAGACAAGTTCTTTATGTATTGAAAGAAGTGAGTTTTCTGGTAGTGATATGCCCAGTAAATATGTTTAATTTATATTTTTACTTTTTTTGAGTATATCTATTATCATAATCAGAAAAATTACAATTGTATATGGTTAACCTTATCAGTATGTCCACTGATGGTTTTATGCAATCATTAGAAACCCCTTCTGTGATCTAAGATTATATATAAAAAGTTCTCCCTTAATTTGTTCTAATAGTTTTGTGGTTTTATTCTTTGCATCTAAATTTTTTGATGCATCTGGAATTTCTTTTTGGGTACGAAACAAAGTGGAAATCTAAATTTTGTCTATAGATAAACAATCTCTCTCCCCTTAATTTGAAATGCTACCTTTATTACATATTAATTTCAGACATGTGTGCTATATATCAATCTCAGTATGTAATTGGGTCAATATTAAGAGTTTCCATTCTCTTTCATTATCTTTCAATTAATTACTATGAGTATTATAATACATATTTGAATATCTGATTAAGATTAGCCTATTCTCATCATTCTTCTTTGTCAAAAATTTTGAATCTATTTTTATACATTTTATGTTGCACGTGAAATGCAGACCTTGATTTTTTAAAAATCTGATATGTAATTTTTTATTGTGATCATGCCAGATCTATACATAAATAGAAGGAAAATTGACACTGTTATATTGCTGCAGCATTTTATCTAAAATAAGTTTTATTTTATGTCATCTTTTTTTAACATACATCCTACTCGTTTCTGGTTACCTTTTATATCCTGGGCATTTTGTCATTGGGTTTCTATTATATATTACTATGTTTTCTTACACTATCATTTCTATCTTCAAGGGGTTGTTGTTTAGATGTAAAAAGGCTACTGTTTTTGGTGCACAAATTTTACACTAAATGACTTTGCTAAACTTGCTCACTGTTTAAAAAAAAAGTTTCCAGTTCATTCTCAAGTGCTCTAGAAATACAATTATATCATCTAGATATATTTTCCTTTCTTTCTCCATTTTAAAAATACAATTGCTATGTTCTAACCATATCTGTATGAGGGTGGCCTGTCCTGGCCAAGTCCTGAATTTCCTGGGGCACCCGTTGCTGCAGCACTGCAGGCGTATTAATCAATGCCTCTTTTACTGAGTTCTCACCTAGAATTACAGGGGACAAAACTAATTGATTCAGAGCTGCCGCTGGAGAGGAAGGGCTCTTCCACCAGGAGAGGAAGACAGAGGGGATGACAGGAGGAAGTGGGGAAGGGCAAAGAGAAGAAAAGAAAGAGGAAAAGGTGGAAGGAGAGAAAGAACAGGTTGTGTTGGGAGAGAAAATCACGGGTTATTATTAATGACAGTATTAAATATCTGGGAGCAGGAAGAACAATTCCTATACATTTTCTTAAACAACCTACTTCTTTACATCTTTTCTTTAAAACAAAACAAACAAACAAAAAAACCATTTACCTAAGGATGGGAATTTTCCTCCTAGGGTTTCTGAGATTACTAAATCATTTACCAACTATATTAGTTCAAAGGATAATTTGAGAAGAATGATTAATTACAAGAGATGTTGAGAACATAAAAAAGATGGGAAAGAATTCTTAATTGTAAAAATGAGTTCAAAAGAAGCCTAACATAAGAATGCTAGGAAAAAAACATGCTTCTAAAAACTCCATACATACACCCATTGCCACTTTCTGTAAAGATAGGGGATTTTTGGATCATGCCTGAGACATTTTTGGTTTCAAATATCTTTGATACTTTGTAATGATTTGTTTGATCATATCCTGTGCAAGAGAGCAATCCAAGAGAAAAGTGAGCAAAAGACGTCATCAATTCATAAAAAAGAAAATGTGAATATCCAGTTAACAAATGAAAAGAACAATGAGTAAAGAAATGCAAACTAAGGTAATTTCAAAAGTAAACAGATAACTTCACTTACTAATTGACAAAAGCTAAAAATCCCGAGAGACTGATTATGCCCACTATTGATTATGCCCGCTGTTACATCCTGGTGTAAGAAAATAAGCTCTAATAGGCTGTCAGTGAGAGGACAAATTCATACTTTTTGTGAGGTTAACGTGAGAATGACTTTCAAAAATTGAAATGTCTGTTCCCTTTGCCCCCCCACCCCCAACTGCTAATTTCACTTCCAGGAATATGACCTTTAGGAAGATATGCATGAATATATAGAAAAGCAGGTATGAGGATACTCCCTGCACTGTGGTGCAGGCAGCCACTTGGAAACAACTGAAACGCCCAGCAATACAAGATCAGTTAAGTCAATCATGATGCATCTATATAATGGAATATTGTGCGATATTTAAGAGGATTCATATATATTGATTAGAAAAAAATGTTCACATCATAGTTTTGAGATTTTGGAGCAGAAATGAAGAGTAAGATCTTGTTTATGGCAAACATACAGAATGTGTTTAGGTGTGCACTTAAGTGACGTGGAAGGCAACATCGAACTGTCAGCAGTGCTGAGGCTTAAAAAGCGGCAGTGTCGCTGATCCGTAAGAGAACACTTACTTTAGAGAGAACTGTATTATACCTTTTTGTGAGGAACACGCACTGCTTTTATTTCATTTCCACTTTGGGGCTCTAATGAAATACAAGGTTAAAAAGGATGGTGAAGCCTAAAAATAAGAATAAAAGGAAGACCAATTTGGTACTTATGGGGGCAATTAGATGTTAGTTTGAAAACAGGCAAAACACAGGACTAGAGAAACTAGAAAATGACCAAAATCATGAACGAGACTAAATGTGAAGTTCAGGAAAGAAGGTCTTACTTAGTATATTTCACAATCTTGGAGCACAGAAAACAGTTCCGCCTGCTGAGAGGACACCTGAATCTCTGGGGCATAAGGTCACGGGGAGGATGAATTACGAACTGGTTTCTGCCTTTACCAAGTTTATAATCCAGAATCTGTTCAAGACTGACACCAGGCTTTGTGACGCGATGAGGAGCACTTAGTCATTATCAGCAGCGATGAGCCTTCTCCTCGTCTGGGTCATCCTGACTTAGGATGACCTTTTGCCTCCAAAGGGGGCATAGCTCTCTTTCTTTTTCCCCAAAGCTTGGCTGTCACTGGGTTTATGTCCATCTTCATGCCAACCGATCCATGATTTTTGGTTGCCCCAACCTTACATACTATTTCATCAGAAGGACTGCTCTGAAAAAGGATGAGGCCACAAAGGCTGGACAGAGATTTTCCAGCTTTGTTATGACAGGGAGACAGAGCTGTCTCCAGAAAGGGTTCTTCCACTTAACCTGATCTACATCAATCCCCTCATAAGGATGATGGAGCAAGACTGAATTTTATTTAATTTTTGTGCCTTGAAATTAAATCTCCATTCCTCCCCCGACATTTACCCTGTTTCATCTTTTTTTGTGCTGCAGAGTCCCTATGAGTCATCCCAGTGGGTGGAAGGTCCAGGGTGGCAGAGAGGTGATTGTCCCTTGCACTCAAGTGTTATCCCATTGGAGGTGTTTTGCTGCTTAATCTCAACCTACAGGAGGAAAAATTACATCTGACTTTTCTTTAAGACATTAAAATCCCTGGGGCTTATTTAAAATGAGTCTATGACAAGGGAGAGCAGTCCTACAAATTCAAAGCACTTCAACCAGAGTTTTAAAAATGCCTTCTTAGATTTTTGCCCATCAAAATCAAATATTAATAGTGCTCTGATGATTTCTTTGATATCTATTTGCTTGCTAAACAAATCTTAGCAATTATTTACATTTTTTGGATCCTTATTGATGTCAGCCTCAGAGACAACTATCATGCTCTAAGTATCTTCTTTAGATTTGCTGCAGATCTATGCAAAACAAAAGATTTTATTTGTAGTCTTTTGGAGATTAATCAAACATTCGTTGGGTGACCCACATATTGGCTCATTAAATCTTCACAACGACTGTGCACAGTAGGTTATCCACATCCCTTTACATCTATGAACTAAGGTCCAAGAGGATGTGTAATTTGTATGTGGTATTTCAGCAGCTCTTCCAGCTCCAGTTCTGACCTTACAGCTTCTTTAGATACTATATTACTTCTAAACTGCTGTGTCTTCAAAATGAAAAGGACATAGAGAGTTGAAGTAATTGCTACACTTCTTCAGGCTTCAATATCCTTTGCTTTAGTATATTAATAGGGTGTCTGGATTATTTTTGTATTACCTTTTGAATGATGAAGAGGACTCTTTTTTCTTCCTAAATCTGCATAAGATAATGAAATCAAGTAATTAGATAACTAGCATTCTAATTCTTCCAGAACAATATTGATAATTGCTTCAAATTTCTAATTCACTTTGGAAGGAGGGAGATCCCCAATTATAATTTCAACCTTCTATGTTCTTCTATCTGAGGGATCTAAGACTTTCATCTTAAACTCCTCGGGTGTTTAACATTTATTTCTGTATTCAACAGATATTTGTTGAACAGTGGCCATGGACAGATTCAGTCCTGGACTCAGACATCCTCGGTGCTCTTACTGAACTGAGTGCCCAAAAGCAAGGAGACAAGTGAGTATCAAGAATTCCAGGCACAGTGATGGAAATTGTCACAGGGTAAAGAGAAGGACAAAAGGAGACCTTTGGACATGGGGGAAAGGAGGAGGGAGTCAACAGAAGAGGTTTTATAAAGGTGACCCTTGAGCTATTTTCAAAGGAAAGGAGTAAAGACAGGGAGGCAGACAGGAATTTCCAGCAGAGATAATTCATGCTCTGAACTGATAGCATGAATTGACTTACATGAATTCATACTAGTTGGGGGTTAGGCCTAAGGAGTGTAACTTTCCATCAGCAATCCCCAAGCAGAGGGCAGAACTCAATGGCGGCATCTTTAGGTTTTACTTAATGGAGACACCAGTCACCATCATGGCTCCCCCACCCAGTACTGCCTGCTTACCCTCGGTGATCTTGGGATCGTCATTCTTCCCATAAGCTAAAAATTATCCACTGCTTAAAAGATCATTTCAGAATTTGTTCGAATTTAAATGGAATAAAGTTGATTAAACTAAGGTCCTCAGTCTTACTGAGATCAAAGTAAATATTAGTTACATGATGATTTTTTTAATAATGATGAACTCCAGAAAAAAAAAAAAAGGGAAAAAAGTTTTATCCTGAATATTTCCCAGGAAAATTGCCAAGAAATTCACATTATTCATCTATAGATGATGGGGGAAAGTATGGAAAATGAGAAGGAAGAATAAGAAAAAGCTGGAAGAAAAGAAAGGAACTAATGTTTATTGAGCCCCCGTTAGTTTATAGATATTCAATATATAATATTATATTCAATATATAATATTATAGTCCTCAGAAAAATGAGGGAGAAAAAAAAGTTCCACTTCATTGAGGCTCAGCAAAGATCAATAATTTTCTCAATGTCACACAGCTAAAAGTAGAAGAGCAAAGTTTCGAATCCAGATATGTTTAACTTAAAGAACATGCAATTTCTCCTTCTTCATAAGGCACGTTAACAGAAATAGGATTAGGAGAAGGAAGCACAAGTGAAGATGTTGAGGGAAAACAGAGATTAGGCAAAGAAAGAAGAACTTATGATTATGAATTCAGGATTCAGTGAGGAAAACATGCTATTTAAAGAAAGAAATTAAAAATGTTATTTAAAGAAAAAAATCATATGCATCTCTGAATTGCATAGCATAGAGCCCTACCTTAACAATTGGCGAACTGTTGGGAGGACAAAATGATTTCAACTTCAACATTTATAGAAACTTCTAAAAAAATTATTGAAACGGTATGTGAGAAATAATAAAATACCTCCAAATAAAAACCAAAACAAACATCACCCAATGCATAGATCAAGTTCAAATATTCAAACAAAACAAAACAAAAGCAATGATGCCAACACATAATCTATTTAGTTTCTTATGTATCCTATCTGATATTTTACCTCTGTATTATAATAGATTGGACCATCTGTCTCCTAACTAAGAAGATACTAAAAAAGGACTCCTATCATCCCAAATTGATTATTTTTAAACCTAATCAGGTTAAACCCTACAGTATCATATGAGAATTCTAACCTAAAGCAATATTAACAATTAACAAAAAGTGTTTTTGTTAGCAATGTTTGTATAAAAGTTTTTTGCTCTCTTTCTAGAGGGTAATTTGGCAACATGCACTCTTTTCCCCTTAAAATTATTTTAACACAATAATTTTCCTTCTAATTAGGGTATATTCAAATAAAGAAATCCTATGCAATCATTTAGAAAATGGAGGAAAACGTCTAATGACAGGAATAAATATTCAATAAATATAGAAAAATACATTATGTTAAGCAATCTCATTTGTTTGAGATCTTTACACACACACACACACACACACACACACACACACAGCTGGAGAATAGATATCGAAATGCACACAGCTGACTATAAGCTACTGAAGATTCAGCAACACAAATGTCCCTGTTATATCTAGTAAATAATGAAGAAAAGAGATACATGTACATAAGAAAATACCCAGGTTAGCCATTTGGAAAAGAGCTAACTCTATAGTCTTTCTAAATTTAATTTTATTTATTTATTTTTATTTGGCAATACTTTTTTTATTTTACCTTTCAATAGAATTGAAAATATAAGTTTCATGAAAACTTACGCACAGAATTTCTGTTTCTAAATATGATTTTAATACTAAATAACCCCAAATAAGAGGTCACATAGGTATCTTTATTATAAAAGGTCAAATTACTTTGTTGTTGGGTCCAGATCGATTTAAGAGCTACAACTAGAAATTTATAGCTTGAAGCAGTCAACTAGATAAAATTCCTTATACAAAATTATGGACACATTCCTTTTATCTTCCACCAATACAGCTGATATAACTCCTTTTCAATGATTTCAAAAAGGCCAACTGGCTAACTAGCTAGATACTAGGACTATAATAAAACACTCGTATAACTTTTAAAAATAATTGGTTAATAAGGTCCAAATGTCTTTACTACAAAGGAAACCATCCCTTTACTATTCTGACCAAATGCATCCTTCCTAAGTGCTGGGTGGGCAACTCTCTCGGCTTTCTCTATAAGATTTTCTGGTATGAGAGATTTCCCATGTTTAGAAATTCATAATCTGTAACAATCAAAACAACATTTGGGAAGACACATAAAAGACAACACCAGTATTATGATATCAGAAGGGGAAATAAGTAGGATCGTTTCAACAGTTCAAAAGTAACATTAAAAACTACAGTGAAATATCACCTCATACATGTCAGGATGACTATTATCAAAAATACAAAAAATAACAACCGTTGGCAAGGATGTGGAGAGAAAGGAATCCTGTATACTGTTGGTCAGGATATAAATTAATACAGCTATTATTGAAAAAGTGTGAAGGTTCCTTAAAAAACAGAGCTTCTTCTGGGTATGTATCTAAAAGAAATGAAATCAGCGTCTTGAAGAGATCCCTGCACCCCCATGTTCACTGCAGCATCATTCACAACAGCCAAGATACAGAATCGACCTCAATTTCTGTTGACACATGAATACAGAAAATGTGATATATGTGTATATGTATATGCATACATCATGAGATATTATTCATTAAAAAGAAGAAAATCTTGCCATTTGTGATAACACAGATGAACTTGGAGGACGTCATGTTAAATGAAATGAGCCAGACACTGGAAGAAAAATATTGCCTGATTTCACTTTTATGTGACTCTAAAAAAGTCAATTCACAGAAGCAGGGAGTAGAGTGACAGTCAAAGGGTACCAAGTTTTAGTTACATAGGATAAATAAATTCTAGAGATTTAATGTAGAGTAAGGGATTATGATTAATGATAAATACTGTGCTGTATATTTGAGATCGCTAAAAGTAGATTAAATATTCTTACCACACACACAAAGGTAATTATGTGAAGAAATGGATATGCTAATTGGGTTGACTGTAGTAATCTATTTACTATGTATATGGACATGAAAACATCATGCTGTGCACCTTAAATATATACAATCTCAATTAAAAACAAGAAAAAAAGAAAAAAAAACTGAGCAAAACCAGTACCTGAAAAGAAATGAGCATCAGGAAGTCTTGGGAAGTGAGGAGGGGGGAGAGCAAGGAGAGCTCAGATGGAGTAATGCTGCCAAGCACTGTCCTTGGGCCAGCAACACTGGCGCAATGTGGGAGCTTGTCAGAAATGCAAAATTCATGGGTCCACTTCGCCCCAGCTGAATCAGAAACCCTGGGCCAGGCAGGTCCAGAAAACTGTTTTTATAACCCTTCCAGGTGATTCAGATACCTATTGACATCTGAGAAGCTGGAAGGATTTCCAGCACAGGTTCAACCTCTACTTGGATGAAACAGAAGGGGAGGGGACCACTGACTGTATTTCTTCTAAAACAGGAAAGATTCTTTTCAGGGGGTGGAGGGGGGGGGGAAGGAATGCTATCATTAGAGAAATATGGCTTGAGACAACAGTGTCCTGCTGTAGGGTCAGGCATACTTCTCATCACTCCTCCGTTGTCAAGGCCTGGACGTGAGGAGGGTAGAAGAAGTGAGTAGGAAGGAAGACAATATGCAGAGGGTTTCAGAGACCCAACTCTGAGGAAAGTCCTCATGTTCTGTCTATGCCTGGAATTCCTGTAAATGGGAACAATGCTTCCTTGTGGTACATTCATTCAGTTCTTTATTCACTGATATTTGAAGACCACGGTACCATACAGACATCTCTGGGCATAAATGGCACAGGCTAATGAATGACAGAATCTTAACCCCAGAGGAGCTCATAGGGCAGAAAATACATTTAAGATGAAAACAGCAACTGAAGTAACGTACTCATTGACCCCTGTGGTAAAATGTAATCAACCAACCATTCATCCATCAATCAATTAATCAATCACAATGATCAATTCTTTTCTGTTAAGAAGGAAAAAGAGGATGACGAAATAAGTATGAGAAAAATCTTTTCCTAGCAGAAAAAGGATGAAAAAGGAAGGAAGACTCTTAGAACAAAGAAAAATTAATTTTTCTTGAATTTCTTTGACCTGCTTACTTTCAACCTTGGAAAGCACAGAATTCATAAGCCATAGAAGAGTGTTTGAGGCATGTGGATTACCATGGGTTTTCAGTTTACTACTGTGCAAAGGAACATGAAAAACAGGGCCATACTCTCCAAAGTAATGAACTTAGAATCCTGCAATGAAATGTGCAAGTCTGATTCTTTTTGTTCTTTGGCAGCTTATAAATCACAAATTTCTCATCTGGATAGAAAATAATAACCAGCTACAATTATACCCAAGTCATATGTGTCCCTCAACCATTTCATTATGCTGTGCCTGTGTGATACACCGAACATTTCCATCATGTAAGGTTAGAAGTTATACAGCCCTGTATTTTTTTCTTTCCTAAACACAGGCTTTACTTCATAAGCTTCATATTCTGAAGTAACACTACAAGCAACAAGCTAAAATAAGCTCCACATCATAGTTATTAATAAAGCTTATAACCAACATAAATCAAAACAATCCCTAACATTTGCTTAGTTCTTGTAAGGTATCTGGCACTGTGCTTCGTGTTTGACATTCCCTAACTTAGTCCTCTTAGAAGTCCTAGTAAGGCCAAGTATCAGTCATCATTGCTGTTCACCAAAATTCTATAGTTCTCCTTTTGGGCCTATCAGTCTGTTGTGTTGGATTGTAATTTCCTATCCCGAGGAAATTAGATATAGAGAAGTGACTTGCTTTGTTCAGTGAAATGTGAGTAGAGGGAGGTGTGTCCCTTCCTGGCAAAAACTTTTTAAGAGGCAGCGTGTGATAAGCCACGATCATTTCCCCTTGTCCTGGATGTCAACAACCTTGCAGATGGCAAAGAGTTAACGAGCTCAGGTTCTTGCATAAGGATGATGTAAGGAGCTACTGGTCAAATCAACAATGGACACAAGTAAGTGAGAAATACATATTTGTTGTTTTAAATCACTGAGATTTGAGTGTTATTTGTTACTGCACATAACCTACTCTGACTGATATAGGCAGGTACTAGTACTGTTCCAATGTTATATATAAAGAAATGAAAGAAGTTTTAAAATAAATTACTAAGAGATGGAAAGGTGGTGCTATGGTCTGAATGTGTCTTCCCAAAATTCACATGTTGACACTTAATCACCAGTGTGATAGCATTAAGAAGTGGAGCCTATGAGAGGTGATTACGTCAGGAGGGCCCCATCTCAGGGATAGGAGAGGACCCTTCTAAAAGAGGCTTCACACAGCCTCAATCCCTTTTGTCCTTCCACCTTCTGCCATGTGAAGATGCAGGAATATGGCACCATCTTGGAAGTGAGAGCAAGACCTTGCCAGGAACCGAATATGCTGGCGCCTTGATTTTGGACTTCTTAGCCTCCAGAGGTGTGAGAAATACATGTTCATTATTTATAAATTACCCAGTCTATGGTATTTTATTTTAGCAGCAAGAACTGACTAAGATAGGAGGTATTACTGGGTAAATGCTTTTGTTGTCATTGTTGTTGTTGGGGGTGGGGTGGGGTGCTTGTTTTTGTTTAATACCTTATCTTCTGGCTTTATGGGCCAAAAGAAATCTGATTTGCTTTGATTCCACAAAGATTCCCTCTTATGGCTCCAATGCATGCTTGGTCGCAGAGACATGTGATAATATCACATGACTAATAATTGATCAGAAATTGCCCTTATCCTAGATAAGGGCAATTTCCACAGCCTAGTGAGGATGTGGAAAAAAGGGAGCCCTTAGACATGGTAGGGGGGGATGTAAATTAGTATAATCATTATGAAAAATGGTATGGAGATCTCTCAAACAATATAAATAGAACTACCATACGATTCAGCAATTCCTTTACCATGTATTTATGCAAGGGAAAAGAAATCAGTATATCAAACAGATATCTGCATCCTCACGTTTACTGTAACCTTATTCACAATTGAAAAGATATAGAATAAATCTAAGTGTCTATCAGCAGATGAATGGATAAAGAAAATGTGAAGTACACACACACACAAAAAAAAATACTATTCAGCCATTAATAAAGAATAAAATCATGTCATTTGCAGCAATACGGATGGAACTGGAGGTCATTCCATTAAGTGAAATAAGCCAAGCACAAAAAGACAAACATTACATCTTCTCATTCACATATGGGAGCTAAAAGTGTTGACCTCATAGAGTAGAGAGTAGAATGAGAGACTCCAGAAGTTCAGAAGGGTGTGTGAGTGAAGAAGGGAGGGGATAAAAAGAAGTTAGTTAATACAAACATACAGATAGAAAGAATACATTCTAATGTTCAATGGCAGAATAGTTAGGAGACTTGAAATGTTCCCAACATGTAGAAACAATATATACTTAAGGTGATGGATACCCTAAATACCCTGACTTAATCATTACACATCTTATGCATGTAATAAAATGTACCTCACAGATATGTGTATATATATACAAGGATGAGGATGAGGTTGGACAATTAAATTTGTAAACTCATCCTAGAAAAAGTGATACATAACTCACTGCTTAATATCACAGGTATTCATGTAACCATACTTCGAAGTATTCCCTTTAGGAAGCTAGGCACCAATGCTGGTACCTAGTGCACCCTTCAAAGCAATTTTAGAATTCTTTTTCTGTAATGGCCATCAGAGCTATCATTGTATTACCCTTGATGTTCTGAATATCATCAAAATATCTTTCTCTCAATATTTCCTTTATCTTTAGGTAAAGAAAAAATTAATTTGGGGGCCAGATCAGGTGATTAGGGAATGCGTTCTGATATAATTATTTATATACAGGCTGAAAACTCCCACATGGGTAGTGCCGTGTGAACTGATGTGCTGTTGAGATGCAAGAGCCATGACTTGTTGGCCATGATCTTCAGTGAAGATTTTCCTATTTCACTATTGATGTTTACTTAATCTGCTATGCTTCTCTCAGTCAGCTGATGATTTTGATTTATAATTTATGAATTTTTGCAATTTTTTTGTTAGTTCTGATCTTTACTGGCCACTCCAACCTCTCTCCATCATTGATGCTTTCTCTCCCCTCAAAAAAATGTAATTCATTTGTATGTGAACATTTTCTTCATGCCATTATCCCCATAAACTTAGACTAACATGTCCCAAATTTCACTTCCACACTTGCTAAGTTTTAACAAGAAATTTATAAATGTTTGCTGCTCAAATTTCAACTTCCAACATTCTCATGATGGCATACAAAACATGCAACAGCAATAATGCACACCAGTCAGCAAGAAACTACCACAAATCAACACAAACACAGCTGTGAGACACTGATATACGAAACTCTACCAAGTTGTCTGTATGGTGCTGCCAATATACGTACACAGCAACAATCTCTCAAACTTGTCAGATCTCATGAATATCACATGTCAATAAAAAAAACTGCCCTTATTTAATAAGATTAAGCATACTTCCTGTTGTTAACTTAGTAAATAACCAAAACCCAGATCTTTCTGACTGTAAAGCCTGTGATTTTTGTCACAATGTTATGTTGCTTTTATTGGTAAACATACCCTGAACTGACTAAAAGTTCTTGGATCTTCACCTTTAATAGCTGTAACTTTGAGACATTAATTTAAGCTGTGTCTTCAGGTTTTTATTTGTAAAATGGGAATATTTACCTTCCCTTCATCACAGGTTGCTATGAGCTAGGCTGAGTTTAAAAGTCTTGCAAATGATACATCACTAGAATTAGAAACAGTAAATAGCAAATCTTTAGCTGTGGGAAACTCCCTGGTTTGTAAGCAGAAAAAAAGTAATAACTTTGTATTAGCCACTTTTAGAAGAAAATCTTTTTGTTTTCATTATTTGAGATGAAAATATTTCAAATATATAATTCTTCATTCTAGGCACTTCAAACAACATTAAACATAATTTAATTTTCTGTTGGTGACTCAGAGTTGTTTTGCTTTGTTTTGATTATGAATATCAACTATGACATGGTTTAGTGCAATACTCTGACTGTGTGAAAAGCCAAGGTCTTTCTTTAAGAAACTTATGATAATGAATGGGAAATGACTTTTTAAAGCATAATGGTGCCAACAGGTGAACGTGGTTACTATGTTCATACAAGCAAAGGCCCTCTGGAGTCCAGAGGAGGGAGACATGACTCCATTAAGCTAATACCACCATTGGTCTTAGTGGGCTATTGAAATTGTTCTTAATTAAAGGTTTTCACTTTGGCCCTAGAAACAATACAATACTAAATAAGTTTGATACTGTGTGAAAATTAAGAGCAAGCAAATTGGAATGAAGACTTTGAGTATACATATGTTTTGGGCTTTATGATATTTATTTGGCTTGTTTTTTGACTGTGTGTGTTTGTTTTTTTTATTTTATTTTATTTTATTTTATTTTTTTTTTGAATTTATTTATTTTTTTATTGTGGAAAAGGGGCAGGGAAAGAAGGCGGGGGAAGAGGTGAGTGACAGGGTCGGGCCAGTGGCATGGTACCACATTGGCTGTATCTAGGTA